>JAFBJR010000096.1:2195100-2410100 GCA_016785285.1 Brachirus orientalis | reverse complement strand
CTGGCCAAGGCTCAATTGGATTTTGGGACTCTCCATCATGCACCAAACACCTCTCTCCTCACATCCGTCTTCCTACAAGAGTCCTCATATACTGTATAATGGAGTCATCTCTCTCTCTCAATTCATCAGACCCTTTCTATTTAAAGTTTCTAACTGTTAGGTGGGTGGTTTTTCCTGGCCACTTTTGCCAAGTGTTTTCTCTTGGGGGAATGTTGCATCTCTGTAAATGATTTAAAAATAATACAGTCTAGACCTGCTCTAGTAGATAACTATATTGTAATGTGGCCCCATGAATATCAAATCCACTTCTTTCACAAGTACACAGGAGAACTAGGCTGAAAAACATAGGACTGTAGTGACTGTTAGTAGCTTTTGCGGTTGTGGTAAATGGTTTGTCCTTATATAGTGCTTTTCTAGTCTTGGTGACCACTCAAAGCTGCTTTACACTGTTTTTGCCATTCACCCATTCACTCACACTTTTACAGAGTGCATTTTTCTATCACTCATCTTTCATACTCATGCACACACTGCCGGCACAGCTGCTGGAAACAACGTGAGGTTAAGTGTCTTGCCCAAGCATATGGACTCAAACCTACAACCTTCAAGTTGAAAGACAACTCGCTCTACCACTGAGACTCTCCAGCCCTTAATCTAATTCAACTTAATTGTTAAACTTAGGCACAATTGGCTTAAAACCTGGAAGATGTTAGACCAAAGGCCTGACTTAGGCCATTGTCACTCTAATAATCCTCCCATGAACTAATTTTGTTAAACTACTCAATATGTATAACATGCGTTTGCTCTTTTACGCGTGTCTTTTTGGAAATACCTAGTAATGTGGCTTTGTTTTTGGTAATGCTTCCCATTTGGTGGAATGGTGAACAACTATCGGAGAATCCAAATTTTAGTTTTCTAATGACTTAGGTGAGCTTGACATTTATGGTTTTCTTTGAACTTTCTCAACAATGTTGGATAAATTTTGTGCACATTTGGTGTTTTCCTGGGCTTTTCCTTCACCTCCAGGTCAAAATGTCACTTTGTTGATTTCTTTGCTTCATGATGAAACCTACCAACTTAACAACATGCCCAGCAACCGTGTGAAACCTTGAGCCAAATAGCGAATGATTCAGTGTTTACTGCTACATTCAGCTGCTTGAATATGGTTTGTTAGCTGTTGTGAATGTTATTAGTGTCGGTGTATGTCAGCATCTATTAGTGTTTAGCTCAAATTATCTTTACCTGTTGTGTGTTTAGTGGAGCGTAAAGTGTGATGGTTTATAGGTTTTTTCCACCGCTTTTATGTGCTGTGACATTTTCACAGTGAGCAAAAGCACATGTGTTTCTGATAACATCAGTGAGATGGCTCTTGAGTCCCAGAGATTAATTGAATTGTTTACACCTGTGCTTCTCCTACTGTGACACGTTAACAGGTTTGCATTCAAGAAAGGGTTTGGGTGCTCATTACAGTTAAATACTTAAAAACAGTTATTCCTCATCTACTGTTCGAGAGCAAGGCTTTGTGCATCAGCACAAAACACACATTCACACACTGCTCTCAGGTTATTATGAGCTGCCTTTGTTTAATTCTTACTCATTAAATGATCCAGACAATGACAAAGAGCTTCACTCTCTGACAGCCTCTTTGTTAACCCTCTCCCTCTTATCTCTTTCATCCTACCATCCTCGCCCCCCTACTCTGCTTTGTGTCCATTGTATGACACTCAAGGACGATTTGACGGCATCCCGAGCCACCACTTAAACATCCCTATTCAAACTAAAACCTGTGTGTGTGTGTGTGCGAGAGAGAGAGAGACCAACTTGAACTGTCAAGAGAACAATTTGCAAAAGCCTTGGAAAGTCAGATATCACTTGCCACTTACTGGTAATATAAAACTTGCATGGATGGAATTGGTGCTGATGGCTTTGGCAGCAGAGCCACCGGGTGATATAAGATGTCATAACCTTGCGTCCTTGCACGAATATTTCAGAACCATCAGTCCATTCGACCTTTTATTTAGGTCTCAAGTCCATCATGCACTCAGATCCTTTCTATCTATTTCTTTCTTTCTCGCCAGACCTGCCCTGACAATGATTATATGTGTGTGAAAGAGAAAGACTGAAGAAGACGGAGAGATTGAAAGAGACCACCGCCTGAGTGCACTGACATACGAACCGTCGCCACCTGAGAGCAACAGAGCACAGAATAGTGAAGATGAGAGAAAATGAAGAGACAAAAGTACTTCCCTGGCGTAATTATGCTTTCATTTCATGGCCAAGTATCCACATGATGTGCCCTGCATGCAGAGATGCCCATTAAAGTTATGGCACATCAGAACTATAACTGGCATATGTCTGTAGGCAGCATGAGTGAATATAGATTAATGCTGTAACAGAAAAAAAATATCTTAGAATAACTGAGTGCAGGAGTCTTTTTGCTGAAGTTGATCTGAGAAGCTTGACAGAAAACAGCAAAACAAAGAATATAAAGGTACACTCATTGACCACTTTGTTAGGCACAGCTGCTCAACTGCTTGTTAATACAAATAACCATGATGCTTGTCACATGGCAGCAACCCAATGCATTAAATCAGACAGATTACAATCTATGAACGCATAACACTTGTATATGTTCTGGTTTAACTAATAAAGTGGCCAGTGAGTGATTTAAATAGTAACTGTACATACTTCATATATGAACAGCTGTTTCGAAATAGTCCTCTCTTTTTTGGACTTTTTACTGAACAGATCTGTTTGGATGGTAATAGCCTGTTCTGTGATGCTTATGAAAGCAAAAGCACAGCAGAACAACAAACCTTCTCAAAGCATTACTACAAATAATAACAAAGCTCAGGGCAAATCAGCAGGACTTAAGCACTTTAGTGAGAAATTTCCCTCTGCTAGTAAAACAGCAACATCCGGATGCTTGGATCAATGTTGCAACAAATAAGTGTAACACATCTGACTGTGAGTGCAGTCATGCCCGACCAGACACACTTTTGAGGAGAAATGGGAAGCTGATGTAGGTAAATCAGCAAACTCATTATTCCAGCAGGGACTCACTTCATTAAACGCCCTCTGCTAATATGCTACTTTTATTTTTTGGTATTCTAATACATGTAATTGTGTGTGCGAGCATACACGTGTGTCTCATGGTGGTCGAGAAGAGAGATTTTGGTTCAGTCCACTGCTGTCATTCAGCTGGTAATTATAAAATCAAAGGTCTACTTGAGGGTTAAGTTAGTTAATTAGTTAGGATGAGTTCAGGTTAACGCCGCATTCAGCAGAATCACTGAAAATATAGTTGATTTCAAAGGTTTCACTGCTCTGTCCTGACCTCCTTTTATCAGATTGGCACAGAAACAGTAGATGCACTTATTTCATACATAACAGATGGCCTAAGGGTTATGACCTCTGAGTTACTGCAGGTGTTTATTTATGTATTTATTTGGCATGAACTTTTCTGTTTTATTAATCCCAGGGTATTAAGTTCTTTGTTTCTGGCTTTGTGTTGGACTTGTGTTGGTTTCCTCTTTTATTTTGTATATCTTCTTAGTGTGTGTGCCTTGTTTAGTTTTACTTCCTGTCCTTTGATTGTCCGTCCTGCCCTAATGTGATTCACCTGTGTTCATTTACAACTGCCTCACTAGTGCATTGTGTTCACCTGTGTATTTGTGGGTTCATCCTGTTTGTGCCCATGTTTTCCTCCTACATTCTGGTTCCTCTTCCTGTGTCTCGTCTCATCAGGTATTTTTGCATTTTTCTGTCACTGTTCACAATTAACTTCTTCCGCTGGTTCGTATGGTTTTTCCCTCTTTGGTTTAGCTTTTATTGCTGTTTAAAGGCTCCTTTGTTTTTTTTGCTAATGTGACAACCACTCTGTGTCTAAAACTGTCTGCAACCTAGACACATGTTTTATTGTTTGCTGTCTGACTCTTTGAGACCCTCCGCTTTTGTTGAAGTTTCTTGTCAGGGTAGGCGGTGATTGTTAATGCTGGAATAGCAATCTTTCCAGTGTGTGGACCTGTATATAAAGTAGGTGAATTACAACAGAACAGCCAATGAGAATGAGCTCTCTCTCTCTCTCTCTCTCTCTCTCTCTCTCTCTCTCTCTCTCTCTCTCTCTCTCTCTCTCTCTCTCTCTCTCTCTCTCTCTCTCTCTCTCAGATTTGTAATTAACAGAACAGAGAGGCGGTGAGAAAGTGTTGTTCTTGCTTGATCATTTCTTTTTCTTTGGTGTTTCATGGTAGTTGGCATCCACAATACTTTTCCTCCATGATTTTTGTCCTTTTTAACTCTTGATTTACTTTATGGTGAATGTGCATTAAGCTGAAAGGATGATTATTGATCAATAATGCAAATAGTCCTATCTAGTGTGTGTGTGAGTGAGTGATATCATGGGATAGATGTGGAATAGAAAGATGATTTGTGTGGTGTTGCAGATTTAGACCAGGCACCATACACCTGTGTGCCACTGCTTTTCCTTTCAGAGAAAGGAGAGTATTAACTACATGTACAAAACATAAAACTGTATGAAAGTGATCAATCCACATTTAATCTATCTCACATTTCTAAAGATCGTTCTCTGCTCTTCTTCATCTGCTGACTGCTGCTTTGTGGCTCATAGAGATTTTATAATGAGAATTGATGAGGGATAATGGCTCCTACCTGAATTCCTCTCATCAATATACTTAATGGAAAGAATGAGGGCTGATAATTTTTTGTACATGCGGCATCAGTGTGTGTGTGTGTGTATGTATGTATGTATGTATGTATGTGTGTATGTGTGTATATATATATATATATATATATATATATATATATATATATATATTATATATAATTATTATTATTTTTTGGGGGGGGTTTTAAAGCATGGAGGTTTACTGTCAGTGATATATCCTGGGTATCATTTGTACCTCAACTTCTTCAACACAAACACACACACACACCTCAGCATTGTCTGGGATTTCAGCAATTAATGGGGCGGTAAATGAGATTGTTACTGATGTGTGGTAGCGAGGTGAGCGAAGGTGTGGAGGTGATGGAGGGAGACAGGAGGAAGACAGAGGAGAGCCAGAGGGAGGCAAACACTCTGAAGACGTAATGCAAATTAGAAACTTTTGCATTTTGATTTAAATTTAGTCCAAAGTCCTGAAAATAGACTTTGACTTGACTTCCTCATCACAGAAACACGGGCTTGGAGTGAAAAGTACTTTCACAGCACAGCAAGATTAATGCTTGCTTTGAAAGTGGCAGCTTCAGCTCTGCGTGGTTTGCGATTAAATACTTCTGTGTCTGTGAAATACAAATACTTTTCCATTATCTATGTAAGTCATGTATCTGTGTAATGTCAAAGGATCATCATAAATATGCACATGAAGTGCTGAACTTTAGTTTCCCTTACTGAATTCTGGTTCTGTTAGTGATCTCTTGTTTCCTAAAACATCTTTTCTAAAACCCCAGAGAGCAGAGGTCAACCTGTTGGCTTCAAAGAGACAGACAGCAGTATAATAATAGCATATGCTTTCCAACTGAAGCTTAATCGGGTTTCAAATATCTTTAAACTCAGAATTCAAGATGAGATATGGTCTCATGTACTCATCTCTGGTGAGAAACCAGCGTCAGCATTTCTCGATCCTGGTTAAACAACTACAACATGCAGAGCTGGGGTCCATGAGGACCAGGATTGAAAAACACTACTGTAAAGGACATTTGTGATGTCACAGTTCACAACCAGGTGATGCAGGTGTGGAAAACAAAAATTCCAAAGGGCAGTTCAATCACTGGTAAAGGGATTCACTTTTTCTTTTAGCTGGTTCACACATCCTGTCTATGCTGTGAAAAGAGACATCCTTTGGTTGTTTTTCTTACGAATTAAAATGCAAGGGCAGATCAGAGTAACCAAAGTTCTTCCTCTTCTGTCATGTTCCTACTTGGTGGCACGTCATTTTGTCCTTTTTTACATGGATTAGTATCATTGCCTCTTCGTCTCTTCTTCCTCACTGCTGATCCTTGGCTACTTCAGCATATAAGGCCCTGGAATACCCAGCTCTAGAAGGGGAGACAGTAAGGGGGGGTTGCTTGCTCTGAATGTGGGGGACATTTTTTTTTCTCTGCTGGCCTGTAGGTGGATGCACATCAGGAAATCTAGTTAGAACACACTATTACCAGACAGACAGGAAAAAAAAACCCCACACATACTGTGCACATGTATACACACACACTCAGGTACTCTGACAGCAGGACACAAGGACACAAGCTTGAAGACATAAGGACACATGATGATGTGTACCCGCACATGCATATGCACACAAGCATTAGCTCATGTATGGTACACACGGATCTGTCACAGAGAGCACATCCTTGTAAGCCTTATTAATGCACGTGTGTGAGTGTGGGTTAATGTGTATGTTTATGCTGTACGAAC
The DNA here is from genome assembly GCA_016785285.1 of Brachirus orientalis. NCBI lineage: Eukaryota > Metazoa > Chordata > Actinopteri > Pleuronectiformes > Soleidae > Brachirus > Brachirus orientalis. Next base: position 2,403,673 of record JAFBJR010000096.1, on the reverse strand, counting down.
ATGTAATTTTCATGTCATTAGTCAAGGTATAGATTTGCATAATGGGCCATTGCTCCATAGCCCTTCACACGGCTTTGCCATCTTACGTATACAGTATATTATATTATATATTTTATCTCTTTCATCTGTGAAGCACTTATGTTCCCTATCATACCAACAGCGGTTTTGCAAACACATTCATTTTTATTGTATGAAGATATTTTTTATTACACTTGGCATGATGCTACATTCAAATGTGTTATCAAGTGTAATAATGTGTAGTTGAGTGTGTAATTCATATTGACTGTAAAAGCCATTTGTATGATGTGTCCATTTGAAACCACAACATACGTTGTTGGTGTCTGACACATTTAATACTTCTATCATGATTGTGTAGCAGTGGACCTCCCTCCCCATCCCACTCTGCTGGATGTATGACTATTGCTGCAGTTTGGTTTTTGTCACAGCGCACGCTCTCAGTAATCGGTGCGACTGCACACAAGTGTCTTTAATCTGCTGCCTAATCACAGCTCAAACCAGGAGAACAGTAACATGGTGACATCATACAGCAGATTATGGTGAATCTGTTCTGCTTTCTCTGCCCATATATTCCACCACTGTTACTGCGTTCACACTGGAGGGCATGGAATAAAATTGAACAGGATTAAAACAAAAGATCTTTTATCTTTCTCTTTCATAATTTTAAAATGATTTTAATATTTTTTTAATAATTGAAAAAAAAAGCGCCGACTAAAAATGAGCCACATTAAATTTGACTTAGTATAATTTCCTATTTACAAATAGCATATATAATTAGCTCTCTTTAATTCCAGCTTCGATTTAGCATGAAAGGCAGCCGTAAAAACCAGCATAATACCACCAAGTGGTTTTCATGGTCATCATTCCCAGAAATATGGCAGTGTTCATCTTAATTTCCATTTACAATGATCTTCCACTATGGAGAATACAGTACATGAATGAGCACGAAATGAATGACAGCCATCCGTGCATATTACATTTAATATATGAAGTTACTGGAAGTGTATTTTATCTATAGGACTGCGCCTTTAGCACATAACAACCTTTCCAATCTGAGCCTGGAGGAATCCAGCTGTCACTCAAACCAAATTAATGTAGCTGCCCTACAAAAATATAAAGCTCAGAGTATGATTTGGAAATGGAGCATATGGTAATGGCATAATCAATATGCACTGTGTTTTAAATATACGGCATTTAATCAGTCTAATGACTGTTCTTTTAAAGTGAGTAAGCGAAGCATGACCCATTTTGAATGCTACACTTGTTCTCTCAGTCCGGCTTTGGCTTGTGTAAAGAATTAAAACTCTTGAAACTGAACAAATTGAGTGTATGCTGTGAGCACAGCAGCTCTGTGACCTTTTCCTAAACAGTTCCACCGCGCAGCCTGAGCTCCAGTTTGATATCTACTATGTACAATTGAAAAAGATACCGGTTGAATGGGCAGCCCATTCGTCAGACTACTGCAAAATCTATATGTCCTCTCTCTCTCTCCTGCCCCTCTCATTCCTTTTTGAATCCACTTGTAGGAGACCCTGACCAATAAAACCTGATCTTCATAAGTCTTGTGGGGGAGAGTCGGGCGAAGTTTGGTGAAATTGCTGCATGTAAAAAAAAAAGCAATATATGGCTTAAAGATAAGCAAGAGCAGAGGGACTAGCTGGAAATATTGTCTGCTTAAGGCTCTGATTTACTCTCAGGATACAGAGACAGGAGTGAAGGGGGGAGATACCCTGACCTAACTGGCTGCACATACCAAGATATGGCTCGTAATTAAAGATTCCTGTACTATAATGATGTATTGGTAAAATTAAGGATCTATAGCTTGTATTTACCACTATTTTAAAACTAAATGACAGCTCACACATGAACGAGTCTGTTACTGGGCAGACAAGCCCCGAAGTTATAATTTTTACCTTTTTTTTTCCCTCCCCCATTTCATCTGCTTGTCCGTATCCATCTTCCCTGGTCATAGCTTACTGTGGGTCTCCATCCCTTCTCAAAGATGGAGTAGAATCCATTGTGTCATCAAGCAAAGCTTTTAGTTCGGTGCAAATGAATGGCAATTGAGAATATAATGTTTTTTCCCTCTGGGTCAAACCTCAACATCATCTGACTTTACACAGGACAGATTTGGTGAGGTAGTCAGGTGTCTTCCTCAGTGTCTTCCTCAGTGTTTTTCCTCACCATTTCTTTGTCTCTCCCAGATGACATTCATAGCATATATCTATATTCCCATGATGTGTGCACAGATATGTGTGTTGTCCATGTCTGTATACATACTGTATATGTTGCAAAGTTGACTGATGGATGAATGATGACAAGGCTGTCATGCAAGTGTTGTAATGTATTTTCATTAATTGTCAACCCAGAAAATGATGCCTTTTAAGTCCTCCCTTCATGCACACGCGCACACACGCACACACAGCCACAAAGCCACAAACACATAAACTGTTTTGTGACTGCTGTGTCATGTGTTACAGCACTGTTATCCCCCAGGGGCAAACAAAAGTTCCATAAAGCAAGAGACTTTGTCTGGGCAGAAAAAACAGAAAACAGAGCAAGAGAAGGACTAAAGGGACAGAAGCAACTCATAGAATAAAATAGATATAAATAATAAAGAAGAAATCGGAGATGCATCAGCTAGGGTGCCACACACCCAAAAATATGCTAAAGGGATATTATAATTTGTAAAATAGACTTGGTGACTTTAAACAGCTGTGAAACACTTCTTGATTTTCCAAAATTTAAAATGAATCTGTGAGGCTGGATCAAATGGTGTTTGTGACATCACCTAGAAAATAAGAATCTCAACTCACATGTTGAGGTTTTGCAACCAGAAATTTATAGATGTGTGCAAGCAGGCGCCTACTGGATGATACAGCTGTCAATCACACTGGTGTCCACTCACATGTACCATACTGTATTGTCTATTTTCCTCTACTCGCATTGTAAATCAAGAGAGAAGTAAGTTAATTTTCTTATTGACTTCCATTCAAATTAGATTTTGTGCTATTAGCAGAGTGGCCAACTGTTGACTATTCATTATATTTTTACTTCTACATTGGTGTTGTCTGTATTGGGTATAAAGAGCATCCATTTACTGTGTACAGCAATACTAATTTTGGTGGCAGGTAAAGAAAGCAGCCACATACTGTACACAAGCACTTCTCATGTGATTTGATTGAAATTCAAAACTTAGAAATAATTCTGAAAGCATCGCATCTCACCTGACATCAACAAAGGTTTGAGACAGACAAAAAAAGTGATATGAGCAGCACAGCAATTCAGAAATGTGGAAATTCTTTCGGTTTGCGCCAGCACAGTGCTTCAATTATGCCTCGCTGAAAGAAAGACTTGACATTGTAGAAAGCACAGTGAGGGGCACTTCAGTGATTCAGTGCTCCACTTCAGTAAAGTTTGTTGACTTGTGCGAGACAGATTGGGAAAACTAAAGGTCACAGTGAAAGACTGACTTTTATTTCCTGGAACAAAATCATTGGTTCCTACCATTGCACCACTACAGTATGCCAGTGTTACCTTGAAAGGAAAGAGTGTGTGTGGGATATTAAGGAGGAAGACTTTCAACTTATTATTTTTAAGTGAAGGTGTTATACTGATGGTGCCTATAGTGATTCTCATTTCCAAGCAATTGCATGGATATTACAGTTGATTCTATATTTATTACCTAATCACCATATAACCAAACTCTCATCATTGTTATTACCAAGCATATTATGTGTTTCTATAATAATATGGCGGTGTTTCATAGGCAATGGAAAAACTGAGCTGACTGCGAATCAGAACGTGGGACCTCTTCAAATCGCAAAGTCAGAGGCTCAATCTGCGGCTCCACTAGTCTACATGCCAATGTGTCCCTGACACTTAATCATCAAAGAGGTGATTATTCCTTATTACCCAAATACTCTGCTGTGCTCTGAAAATGGAGGCCTGCTTATGGTTCCCAGAAGCAGCAGAGCTTTCAGCTGCCAAGCTCCTCTTCTGTGGAACCAGCTCCTACTTTGGGTCTGGGAGGCAGACATTTAAAGTTCAGTTTAAAACTTTCCTCTTTAATAAAGCTTATAGTTGGGGCTGGTTCAAGTGAACTCTGAACCACTGCTTGTAGTTATGCTGCCACAGGCCTAGACTGCAGGAGGGGGGGGGGGGGGGCAGTCATTAGGCACACTCTCTCTCTCTCTCTCTCTCTCTCTCTCTCTCCCCCTTATAATGACATGATACATCGTCGTTATAACGTTTTCTCTCCCTCCACCTGGTTTGTGACCTTCCTCTCTGTCCACTCTGATTCCAGAGCTTCAACACCACAGTCCTTTTCATATGAGGAGCTAGAACTAATCCCAGATAGCATTGGGGAAAGAGGCATGAGGTCACACCCTGGACGAGATGATGAAGATGATAGTGATGATGATGATGATGATAATTGTTATTAATGTTATTGATTATTGAGATTCTCCTTGTTCTATCTTCTTCTCTCCTTTCCTTTCATCTTTTCACCCACCTCTCCTTCTCTAACCCCCAATCCCCCTCCTTTCTCTTCTCCCTCCTACCCCAGTCGGACGAGGCAGATGGCTGTACACACTAAGTCAGAGATTCCTTCCTGTGAAAAGGGAGAGTTTTTTTTTCCACTCCACTGTTATCAAGTGCATGCTCGTTGTGTTCCTGTTGGGTTTCTCTGTAGTAGTTATAAGGTCTTGACCTTACCATGTAAAGTGCCTTGAGATAATGAACTTTATGAATCGATGCTATACAAATAAATTTTTATTTTACTGAATTGAAATGAACCCCAATGGATGAATGGAAAACTGTAGCGTAAAGTGCTTCATCAAGACTAAAAAAAAGTGAATATAAATACAGACCAATAACCATTTACTCTTAGCAAGTTATTACTAAGTGCTACCACAGTATCACTGTAACACAGACTTTATGTCAGCATTGAGGTGCATGGGGTAAAAAACCCCAAAACAGGACTGAATGGTGGCATGCACCCTTCCTTAAGAAGAAAGAAAGAAAGAAGTCACACTGGAAAGCCTCTGTTTTCTCTTGACCTTGTGTGTAAACACGGCAGCCAATCACAGCCCTGCCCACCACCACTGTCATTACCAGGGCAATCTGGCTCAGCTCAGCACGGTCAGGAGGTGTGTACGTTAGAACACCTTGCTCACAGAACTGTGAGCTTTACGCTGCGTATCGCTGCAAACACATCAGTATCCAAGACACCTCATTACAGCGATCTCCCTCACTCTCTCTGCTGCTTCTTGAAAAAACACACACACACGCACACAGACACACACTCTGACGGCTCATTACAGCCGTTCTCAGTGTCCAGGAAAAGGAAGCCATCGTGTTTTTCTATAGTTATTTCAATCACCCCTTCTATTTTTGCCAGCTCTTAGCCTCCTCTAAGATAATACCCATTTATCCCCCAGGGTGTTTACACAAGTGATTCAGGTTAAGTGACTTGCTGAGAGGAATGACAGACAGCAGTTTTGCTTTATTCAAAGAAGATTGGATTCATCAACCACTGCCTAATGGTCGCATTCAAGCTTTTGACTGCACTCCATCTGACACATTAGTAGGTGTTTGTGGCCTATTTATCCATGTGTTTCCTCTCATATAATGCCTAAATAAATGCCTAAACCTTATGATCTCAATAACTAAAACCATCTTTAGAGAAATACTCTACTGGTTTTTGCGATCAGAGCTCAGCAACCATGACGCCTAAAGCCTCTACATCCCCATGCCTTGTAAAAATCACTCTCTGGGTTCCCCATCATAACTAGAGCAATAAACAGCCCCATATCCACTATGCTAATGTGCAGCCTTTTCCTTTTGCATGTTTCCATCCATTTACAGGAATTGTATGATAATGTCTTCCAGAACTCGTTAGCAGTAGATCACAAGGTTATTTTAAATGAAAATTTTAACAGCTCAGATGAAAAAGCACCGGGAATTTCTTAACTGACTTCAGTTCATTTCTTCCTTCTAATCTACATCTGCTGAGTTAAGATAAATGTATAATATCCATTGTTGCATATGATTGTGTCTAGTCGATTACACAATGCACCATTAGAATAATCTGAGATCATGGCAGAAGGCAAGGTTACGCACCGTTTATAAGTAAAATAATCATATATACTGTATATATATTATTTGAAAATGTCAATTTCTAAATTGAATAAAGAATGAAATGTCTTTTTTTGTATTTTCCTAGTGCTAGTCATTTTATCATTGACTTCAAACAATCAAGCACATTGTAAACCCATAAATAGTTACGGTTTCTCCAAAAAGCTTAGTATTATCCAGGTTTATTGGTAGTTTATTCAGGTTCCAAAACCTCAATTACTTACCTCTTGATCTTGCTGTTCCGCTCAAACAAAGCTGTCAGTTTGGAAAATACAGAGGATAATGAAGTAGATAATGCGTTCTAGATCAACACCCCAATCATTTATCTTCAACGTACTCCAGGAATTTTATTCTTTTTTGTGAGGATGGTAAAATTGTGTTTGTGTTTCAAATAAATATTGGCTGAGTTTTCTTTTTGAGTCAGGCTACATTTTCAAATTTTAACGAGCGACTCATGTCTACTATAAATATTTAATATAGCTTCTTAACTACACTGTACTGTCTAGAAAAAAGAAAATTAAATAAAATGGAAATAAAATATTTCCAAATGACAAAACAATAAGAAAGCAGTACAACTGTAAAAGTGTTTTCCATAATCTTTTCAACCTGCCCACCTAGTGTGAGTGTTGGTGAACCATTTCATTCTAGTTTGTTCCACCACTGGAAGGGCTCTCTTATTGTAATTAGTTTCTGTGGGACAACAAACCGTCAGAAGCGTGTGCCTTGTTTCTGATTTATGAAGCATTTAAAAGGTTGTGGGGAGGTGGGTTTGGGACAACGCACACACACGCACACACAAAAGGCTCCTTACTTAAATGAAATAGGCCTCAGCCAAGCTTTTAAAGCCAATGTCAGAAAGAGAGAGAGGACAGGGAGAAAGTGAGAGAGGATTCGTGATTAACTTTCATTTCCTATGCCTTATTATTCTTTCCCGAAATGAAATTTCAGAGGAGGAGATAAATCTTCCAGCAGTGCCCGGTTTTGTGCACCTAATGTCCAGGAATAGCTTCTGCTCGCCACTGCTCAGCTTATCGCTTTAAATTCACAGCGAACTAGCTGTCTAGCTTGCTCCGGCAATATGAAAGCCTGTGTTGCTTCTGTGTGTGCGTGTGCGTGCGTGTGCATGTGTGTGTGTGTGCTTACAGGGTTCAAGAATGTGAGGGAGAGGAAATAAGGTCGTCAGTCAGTCTACCACAGCTTGATATTTATAGATATGGATGGCATATTTGTGTGTGTGTGTGTGGGTGTGTACTGGTTTGTGTTTATATGTGATATGCACACAGGTATGTGTGTCTGAGGCTCCAGTAATGGTTTATATAAGGAGATCAATAGGATTGAAAGCATGAATCACACAGCCTTTTAATCACATTCCTCTTGGCCGATTTCTAGATGGACACATGGATAAGTAGATATCGATGTCATGGCTCAACCATCCATCCTCCTCATAATTCTATTGTAGAGGAAAAGGCTGACTGTCCAGTGATTCTAGTTACTATCCGCTCTCCTCACCTTTACAACCAAGAGGTAATGACCACTTCCCTATTTCTCATTTATTCCAACCAAAGGCTTCCAATAAACTGAAAGTACATCTGAAGCTTGTGGTCAACCAGTGTTCTAATGGATACATTATTAAAATATCTAGTTATCATATCATATCATATCATATCATATCATATCAAAGATAACATCAATATTTAATGATAATAATTATTTCATGTATTATAAAAGTTTTTATAAAAGTACTTTATAAAAGTATATGTTTTTAATAGCCAATTCCATGACACGTCCATGGGTTTTTAAAAAGATGCTAAAATGTATCCTTATCCTTATTATCATTATTATTATTAGAATAGTGTAACTGTTGTCAGAAGGCAGTGGCCAAGATGATTGAGTGACCTGGATTTGGTTGAAAAATTCAAATAAATGTTAGACTGTCAGTTCCTATGGCATCGCTATCCCCATGTGAAAAGAATAATAGGCAAAATCGGAAATAACAGCTAAACAAGAGGGGAACAGTTTTCTCAACAGTGTTAACAATGGTTACATTCTCACAATCACCATCACAATTAAGTTGCAATTACCATTGTTTTTATATTTTTATTATAAAACACAATTAGACTGTAATCAGTTGATCCCTGTCGTTTGTGGGGCTGATATTATAATAATAGGAGCCATGTACAACACAATTCATACTCAGAGTCAGCATGGTGCTGATTTGGTCTCTAATCTGAGCAGAAACCCTTATTTGATTAGTACTATATTGTAATCAATGTGGAAAAACACAATCAAGGCTCAGTGAGGAGTTATGCAGCTCGGTCATCACGAGCCTTTGGAAACTGCGTGGTTTGATCTGCAGTTTGAAAGTGACTGAGATTTGTTTTGCCCCTCTCCCATCTTTTGTTGATATTCATGAACCTGGAGTCCCAGCCATTTGCTCATTTTCTGTGCCAACTGTGGTCCACCCACCAGTTATGTAAATTTATGGATATGTTTGGAGACTCATTATAATATCAAGGAGAACCGGTGGACCAAGCGTGTGTCCTGTCCTTGTGTCTTTAAATAATGTCTTTCCTTATCTTTGAGTCTGGCTCAGGCACACGCTATACACACTGTGTTTGCTTGTTCATACTGTCCATACAACAGACACTTCAATCAAGCGTGTACTTTGCATTGTATGTCTAATTACAGGTATGGGCAGAGCTATACATAATGGCTTCTGCAGGTGGTAAATATTCATCCCACACCACAGGTAAAAATGATTGACAGACACTGATTGACATTTGTTTAGGTGGCTATAATGGAGGAGTATCATGATAATGTTATTGTTGTTAATTATCTCGTGGCCTCACAACACTTTCTTCTCAGTGTTTATCTAATCTGTGTTACCTTCAATCTCTTATAATGGCCAGATACAGTCTATACAGCCAATACACTAGAAGAAACAATACTAAATTAAAGTTTTACACTTCACACTTCCATATCAGATGGGATTTACTGATAGAATATAATTTCAGTCCATATGGGCCAGACAGTGGTGTTCTATTAAGTTTAACAGTTCCTCCTTGTGTACATAATATATAATATGTGAGTGGGCATGTGCGTTACATATGGGCCCCTGTTAGAATGTGGGCAGCACAAAAGCATTCCATGTGGCTTGGTGTGACTGTGTGCGTGTTGCTAATGAATATATGAATATAATAATGCAAATCCAGCCATATTTCTAAACTTCGAGCATTTCTCACTTTGATTGGCTTTTTGCATATAACCATAGGTGCTGACACATAAAGACGGCGAGAGAGGCCACTGTGTGCTTGCAGTGTCATTGTGAGCGAGTAGAAATGAATGCAGCAAAGTAAATAAGTAAACAAGATGCCATTGCTGCAGTTTGAATGCAAGCTTCCTTTAAGAAAGTACAGTTTCCAATCAACCAGCCTCTATGTAAAAGCATTTTAACATTGCTTTGTATGTTCAGAAAGTCAGGGAGAAACTGCACAATTTTCAGCTGCTCCCACAAACTGACAGTGAAAGACACAAGCCTTTGCTTTAGGAAGATTGCATCTATGTATTACTGTACAATTTACGCAGGTTCCTAGATGTCTAAAATGCACTGGGAGAAGTGATGAGCAGAGCTGCCTTTCAGGCACCATGTTCCCAGGCCAATACCATTTTTTTCCAGTGTTTTGTCTACTGTTTCTTGGTTGTTGTTGGTCAATAGTTAATTAAAGACTGGATCAGAAGAAGGGCCTTCACACTGCTGTAGACTGGTGCAGCTCTTCTCTTCTCTTCTCTTCTCTTCTCTTCTCTTCTCTTCTCTTCTCTTCTCTTCTCTTCTCTTCTCTTCATGACATGTAACTACTCTCCACCTTGATTCCAATTGTAAATAATGGTATTGTACTTATCAAGTTAATTGGCCCAGTTACCAATTAACGCCCCGTTAAATAATTCTGCACATCATGATTCACATCAGGTGCCGACATTTAGTGCCAAAGGAAGAAGTGGTGTGTAACAAGATAGAAAGTAAAGATGTGGAGGTTTGTCTCACTTTCATGGAGACTGGGAAAATTTGCATTCTCTCAGAGACGTGCAACTAATGTTTTATCCAAAGCACAGGCTTTACTAAGTGTTTCAGTTGTCAAACCCAAGCTGCGCCAAACTTACAGTTTATCTGTCATAACCACAATCTTCCCTTACAAGAACCTTATATTTTAGAAAGTAACATATTTTAAATGTTGGCATTTTCATAATGGAAAAAAAGTCATTTTGTCTAATCTGTGTTTTTAACAAATGTCTGTAATTAATTATTCCTATCACTTTTACGACATGTTGACTTGTCATAGTAGGAAATGTACAGGTGTAACTAATGATGTTAAAGTTTGTTCTGCTCCATTTGAGTGTCCCTGTAAACCACAGCAGTGAGCCAGCAAGCTTAATAGCATGAAACTAGAACACCTATGAAATCAGACACCGTTAATGTTATTAATTACTCCTCTGCTTCTTCTACCATTACAAATCAGGGTGTCTTGAAAATGTCCAGTTAAATGTGCTTTTTCTGCATCCTGGAAGTGCACTGTGTGTTTCTATGTCCCTACACTTGTCTTTCCTAAGAACACGCAAAAACCTCATGGGAAATTACTGCAATTAGGCCTCTGGCTGTCAGATCCTTTGATATTTACTTTTGATGATCTGCCCCCTGTATGTACTTTGTTTGATCAGCTCTCATCCTGCTGTTCATTACATTTTTATTTAAAATTAAACTTTTTTTGCCGCTTTTGAAACAACAGGAAAACAATCATGTAATTTTCATGCCAATTTATTCTCTATTGTCCTTGTTCCTGATGAATAGCAGTCACTGACCACAGAGCAATCAAAGGTGCCCTTTTGTTTGTGTGCCCACACCACCATTTCCCCTGCAACAGGGAGCAACCATCTTTCAGCTAATGATGTACTTTACATTTGTTTTAATTAGGTGTATTTAAATAGGTCTGAGCAATACTTAACTAGCTGGAACATCAAAGAGGGAGAAAGAGATGGGGTTCTTTTTGCTGCAGTGTGTTTTTTTTTGTGCCAAAACAGCATTAAAGAAAAGCTTCTTCATTCTCCCCCTCCTCTTCTTCGCTGATCATCTAAAAGGTTAGAGCTTACATATAGTAACCATAGACCCATATATAAAAAGTGGATGCTGTCATCGGTTTACCAGATGAGGCCAACAAGGAGTAACACTATACTGAACAGCCACCAGGCTTGAGCTTGATTTACAATGTCAATATGCAAATTCTGTGTACTTCTGGTTACAAAACCCATCAATGTGCCATAACAGGAGTTAGATTTAAAACAGGAAGACGACATCCATTTACAATATATAGCCCATGACAATGACTAAACAAGATAAATGTACCAAAAAGCAGCTGTGTGAAATAGCAGTTATGGACCAGAAAGTACTTTGCAATTTAAGACACAGACTGGTCTCCACAACTGACTCAAACACCACTGACTTTTAATCCAACTATTATGCTAAAAGTTCAGAGAGAATATGGATGAAAGCTACAGAAATACACTGGACTCACGTGACGCAATAAGCTTTTATTTTTACACACACCATACAGAGAAGAATCACGGAGATGAAAGGAGATAATGGCTGCAAATGCACAGATTGTATATTTACAATGTACAAGAAAAACAAAAATAATATAGTAATAGACCCGTATTGTGTTTTTGCAATTGCATGTGATTTCATGTCATTAAATCAGAGTGCAGTTTAACAGTCCTAGCTCAAACATGATTAAAAAAAGTTGTGAAAGACAGAAGGATGTGAAACAGGAGGGAAGGGAGGGTTGAGAAAGTGGGTGGATGCTTTTGGGGCACAGCTCAAGATGGTGTTTGAAGTGCTTTGGGGGTCTTTTCCCTTTATTGTCTCTCTTAATGAGGTTTTTATGTTCTTGTGTTTTTACGCACCATGTGATGGTCGCTGAACGCCTCCTCCACAGCCTCCTGATGGATCTGTTCTTTTTCATCCAGCTATTCAATACTGCATGTAAATTTAATTATAAACATCTGGTTAGTGAATAGGACTAATTAGCAGATAGGGCCTGGAACATCAGGTCAGAGCCTCCTCTCTCCCTTCAGCCTCCACGTCTTCACCCTCTCCCCTCCGTCCCTCAGGCTGAGATTATACCTCATGTCCCTTTTACTTTCTTTGGACTATTTTTGCTGTACCAAATTGCAGTACTTCAAAAAATTACTTCAAAACAACAGAAACTTGTCACAAAAATTCAGTTGCATCAACCTTGCAAGATAACATTCATTATTCAAATGCACAGCTGGACTTGAAGAAAAACGAGCAGTCTATAATGAGAGGGAAGAGGTGAATCCCAATTGAGGGGAGTGTTCAACCTGTTAAGGAGGTAATAAAAGGGAGTCTCTCTCTCTCACACACTCCCACACACCCACACATAGATTTAGGTTTGCTTTTAAAGATTCTGTGTGATTTAAAACACTGTATTCTCAGAGCCTGGAGCCCCTGTTTGGGCATGTTTTCACCACCAAAATATTACCTATAATGATGAAGCCAGCGAGTTGTGGAGATATCCACCCAGACTTTGAAAATGAGGGCCCTTTTCTGCACTCTCAGAATTCTGAAGCCTCAAAGAAACCTTCCCTCAGAAAGATGCTTGCCTGTGAATGTAAAGGATTGATTCATTAATTTGTTTCATGGTATTTAAAAGCTCAAAGGAAGAACAAATGTGCTCCTGATTTCTTCAGTCCATGAAATGATCTGACAGCTGATGTTGCAGTGCTGATGTTCTTATTCCTGTGATGGAAAGCATCATATTTGCCCCATTTCTACAATCATTACAGCAATAGGTTACAAAGTGTCTATTGATCTTTGGCTACCTGCCACTCTTGGTTTCTTATCAGCACAAATATGGCTGTTGGTGACAAACATGAACACTCCTCCCTATCTCTCTGCCTTGAGGAGGCCCTGGAAGTAGAACTCCCATTTCATTCCCATTTCCCCCCTTGGCCCTACCACTTAGCCCATTTTTTCTCCTCTACACCCAAATCAGTTTAATGTGGAGTCAGAACCTGTTTGACCCATAAAATTAAGATAACATCATGTATAAAGTTTTATATATAGATATACTATAGTATATAAAATAACAATAGTTTATTACATTTAGGAAATTTAAGAACTACAAAAAGAAAACTGTTGATAATTCATTATTGTTTTTTAACCTGTCAACAAAGTAAAAACACCAAACTTTTATGAGGTGATGAAAACACTGAACCATGTAGGCCTATTTGAGTCCCTACATTGTTTGGGGAAAACTAAGAAAATTAAAAGTAACCCACTGTGAAAAACGATTTGGATTTTTATGTAGTTCATGCTTGAGAAAAAATGCTGGCATAATCGTGTGGATCCAAAGATGGACAGGACTATTATTGTGTTCTTGTTCATGTACAAATGACTCCATTTAAGTGCTGGGGATGGCTGTCCACATTTCAAACATGCATATTTTAGTGGCTGAAATATTAAACCACTTTCATTTATTGCCTTAAACTCTGAAAAAGGAATGTTCAGTTTGAAAGAAATAATGACAATAAAATAAAAATAAACAACCTAGAGCTGCCCTATACAGAGGCAACAATAACATTGCACTAATACAGCGAGTGTGGAAGACTGAACGCACAAATAAACTTTCAGAAATGAATTCTACTGCTCAAAAAACAAGATTGTTCAGCAGTTCCACTGGATGAATATTTCTTGTCCCAACCCAGCTCTGTGGGTAAACACACAAATACTCCCACAGTCAAGTCTGATAGTATTGCTTGACAGAGCGTGTTTTCACATGAAGGATGCAGCCTAAACATTCTGTTACACCGTTTCTGTTTCAGGAGGACCACACAGAGGCAGAATAATCAACCAAAAGTTACAAATGCAGCTTTCAGAGTGACAAAGGGATTGTACTGTATAAAAAAAGAGTATGGTCAATTCAGGGGTAGATGTGTGCTCTGTGGAGGATGTACTCTGTTACTTTGAAGGAGGACACGAGTCATTTAATTGTGCTGTAATGGAGGTCAGCGCTGACATGGTCTCTTGGCAGTCCGCAACCCTCGGTCACCCAGCCAGACTCACAGTCTCTAAGGCTTCATGGCTAAATGTCTGATGTCTGTAAACGAGATGAAGAGTGATGGTGGAAGAGGATGAAACAGAAGACAACATGGAGGACCTCCAAGGCCTTGTTTCATTTAGTCCACTGGTCACAAGGGGGAGTGGTGACTGACAGTAGAGGTGACTTGCCTGTCTACACAGCTGATTGCTGCACTGACTGACTGTCCCTCTCTCCTGCTGTCTTCCTTGTTCCTCTTGCAGTCCTTTGTCTCTCCTGTGAATATGTGTCATCTAAAAGGTTTAGTTTCAGAATAAACATGATAGTAGTGTGGGATATAGAAACAAGAAAATGTCAAACAAGTTCTAAAAGGAGATACTGTTTCATGTCTTCTCTTTGACAATGGAGGTTGCAGTTTTATTTCTTTGCCTGAAAGATGCAAGCTCCTCAGGTCAGTCATACTGTATTTTGGCAGGAGGCAGCTCTGCAGAGGTATATATTTCCAGGGCAACTGTGGTGCACTTCAGTTTGTAGAGAGATTTGAATCTTGTCAGAAAAAGGTGAAATAAAGGGCTAGTGCATGTTTTTTTTTTCTTTTATTTGACCGCTGAGTGCGGCTATGCAGTCACTTGCACTGAATTACACGCAACATTTGCCCATTATCTACCTGCTGTCATCCCATAATGAAATGGTCCAATGAATTTTCCCTAACTCTAACTATGTAGTTATTGTTGTTACCATGATAACAACTATCCCCAGTCAAAGAAAAGTAGCAATTCTGACAAAATGCTGCAACCCTTTTTGTCTTCAACCATTTCTGTACATCTGTGCCTCTATATCTAACTCTATCCATATCCAGGACAATACTAAAAAAAAACAGCAGTGGTTTTTGCCTGAGAAAAGAAAAACTCAGTACAGCACATCCTTTTGACCAGAAGGAGAGAAAGAAAAGTTTAATCGGAAAGAACCAAAACAAGTGATTTGATTTTTAAAGGGTCCGTTCTCATAAAAGCATGATTAAAATGTTTTTGTGCAATGGGATGTAACATTGTTGAGGCTGTGAAACTTTCTGAGCTATACTATGTAGCTTGCAGCCTATTTTCTAAATGGCCATTAAAAAGAAGTGTTTGTAAATGTAATGTTTTATTTGCTTTATTGAGAAGGAATTGTGTGACATTAGCCTTTTTTTTCCTGGTAAACATAACATAAGCCAAGGCCTCAAACAGTAGGCAAGAGGGAAGAATGAGAAAAGAAAAAGGGGGAAGAATAAACAAGCTGGGTCTGGCTGAGTGAGCAAGCTAATTAACTTGAAAAACTATAAAAATGTAAATTGCAATTTGCTACCGTGGGCATCTAATTAAAGCCACTGGAATGTTAAGGACCAAATTGAATTTGCTTAAGAAGAGGAAGGAATATATGATTTCACCATATTGTCAGGTATTGATCGCCTACAGTGGCCTTCCTCCCAGCCATACGGAGACAGAAAGCGAGGGTGGAGGACGGACGTGAAGGGGAAGCAAAGAGAGAGCCTGAGATGATGCTAGAGAGACATCTAAGGTCAAATAAGTGTTCCCGCAAAAGCAAAACAGTTTGGCAGAGAAAAGGCAACGACAGAACACAGAGCCCACCAGAGACGGAGAAAGCAATCAAAGCTAAATGGCCCTGTTAATACTCCACAGGTGCACAGACGGTTACATGATACTTGGAAGAATCATATGAAATGAAGATTGACTGGGATCTGCAACAAAACCTCACAAGGTTCCCCAAGCCTCTGAGATCCTCCATGGCCCTGGACTTAATTGTGTTAGCTTAATTACTGCAGTGTACCTATAATAGTTTGGTGTAATTACTGCGACTGCAAAACTGTTGTGGTTTATCTCGTTATATCATATCCTCTGGGCATGTGTGCGCACATGCAAACAAAATATGAGGTTGCGTGCCTGTGTGTGGATATGTTTTTGTTGCAGTGTGTACATTATATGCGTGCATATGTGCATGCAAGAAAAAAAGGGCCAAACACCTGCTTTTTAATATAAGTTCATTTCTCAGTCCATCATTGGAGGTTTATGAAGAAAAGAAGCCAAAATCTGTGGGAAAGCTATCCAGCTTTCAAACAGTTTAACTCATTGTTTTTATTTTACGGCTGCACAGCTCTGAATATTTAAGCTGTCTTTATACCAGATGGGCACAAGTACTGTAGGCAAGGGACTGTATGGCTTTTATTGGAGTAATAAACAATCATCACTAGCTCCCCCAAACAAACAGAACCTCTCTGACTGAATGCTCCGGCTCCCTCCATCATGATATTATATATTCATAAAGCTATAGTCTGATACTAGTGCAGCAGAAAGGTTACTTTTTGTGGCTTTTCATAAATTCTCATCTCTGTCCCTTGTTACTTCCCACTTACCCCCCTTAGTCTCACCTGTGTGAAACAGGACTCCTTCACTAATGAAAGGAGTTTATAGGAGACTGAAGAACACATCATTTCTTTTATTTTCTCCCTCTCATGGAAATAAAACAGCTTTCCACTTAAAGGTGAATGTACCATGTTTGAAGGGAGGAATTGATCTCATTTAGAGTCTAGACAGACTCATTGTTGAGCTAAGAGAGCAAAGGTAAGCTGATAAGAGAGGAAGCTCTGATGGACAAATTTACAAGCAGCCATAAATACTTATTTTTCTTCCCTCCTGTCGTTTCCTCCCTCCCTTCCATGGCCTACCAGGGTTGCTGTCGACGGCTGCAGTTTGTTAACCCAGTAAAAGTTTTATATGTGCAGAAGAGAAGAATGGTCTGTCTCTTGCTGGCATGAGTTACAGGCTGCAGTAAACAAACTTGAAAAAGGCGATAAATTGACTGAATCAGGTTGGCAGTTTCAATAATGCATTAACAAGAGTTGCCAGGCTGCTCAAGAAATGCCTGTGTGGGATTACAGTATGTGTGTGTGTGTGTGTGTGTGCTTACATGTACCTGGATGTTTTTCCAATTACTGATGTTTCCTTTAACAGCCAGACATGACTCAATTCTATACGTTATCTTGGAAATGTTCTTTTAAATCTTTTTTTTGGTTAATGAATTGTGCACTTTTAACAGAAATAGGTAGAGAACAAAGGAGGTATTTATGGCAAAAAACCAACAGTAAGATCCTGGTAAATACACTACTCTCTCAGCTGTTGCAGCACAGAGCTGATTCAATTGTTGGCGGACATAGTCAGCAATTATTTGGATAAATTGTTCATCGTTAACAGGTACAAACACATAATGTTTAACATGAACATAGTAGATTGGATAAGAGTAACAGTGTTGTTCATGTTCATGCAAGCGAGTCTCTCCTTGTTTACTGGTCCTCCAGCACTTTTTAAATGACGTGTCTAATAAAAGAAGCATTTCGCACGTCAGGCACTGGCAGAAGTACAACATGCCAATAATTAGACCGGTGTTGTCTCCACAGTTCACAGTTTAACTAACATATCACTTATCATTCTTATTAATTTATTTTTCAGGCCAGTTATAACATTTTGTAAAGAGCCTTATCTGTAGCTGAGCTTATTGCACAGTTGTATATGATAAAAGTGTGTTAAGTTAAAAGAAATAACTATAACTTTCACATGTATTGTTTATATTTCTTCATAATCATTTTCTCTTTCCTTTGTACCATTTTTCTTCTACACACATATTCACAGTGGAGAGAATGTATCGATTATATGACATGTTTGCAAAGCATTGTGTTACTTTTATTAATTCAAATTCATAAAAATGTATTTTGTCACCAGAATGTCATGCTTTTATTACGAAGGAAAGACATACACACACATTTGCGCAAAACTAAGCAATAACAGTGATATACATTTATAACTTGTAGAAAATGACAGTTAACGATTACTCAGCATTGTATTTTTTATTAAACGAATAAGGCATTCATATTTTTCTTCTAAGCCAACACCTGGGGCGATTTTTTCCCCATCAACTACATTCAGCTTTACATATCTATTGCCTGAAGAACATAATCATTTATTACAACAAACAACCTGTTAATAAAAAATCCATATCAGACTCCCAGAAGTGTTTTGTGTAAAATGTTAATGAATTTTTAAAACCTCATCGGTAAAACAAATTGAAAAAACAGTAGAAAGAAAAGTAAGAGGATGCCAGACACAGACTATATGAGTTAAATGATATGAAACAAATATTCCTGACACATTTGTTTTGTTTTCATTGGAGTACTGATGATGAAATCCTTGGCGTGAAAATGTTTGTGTGGGTGAGAAAAAGCGGACGTGTGAAATAGAAGAAGAGAAACCTTGGCCTTCCTGGAGGGGCGAAACCATTAAACAGCTTATTTATTGCTCCCCACGTATCATTTTAATTTACATTTATGGGGTCGTTGATACCTGTTAAGCGTGTATTAACGTGTCATGAGTTTGTGTTTCACGTTGCGAGGCTCATTTCCTTTTATTTGACCTCCACGTGCCTTTAATCGGGCTAAGTCTAGCTGCTTTCATGGTCAAACTGTTAACCTGAACAAACAGACAAGATACAACTTCCCCAGCATGTTTCTTTGCACAGTTAAGTTGAGCTACAGTTGTACAATTGTATTTTGACTAAGCCGTATGGCAAGCCGCTTACTTGGACAACAGTGCCTGTATAAATGATAATCTAGTTATTAAATGCAGTGTGTCCACCTCCACTACACTAGGTGGTGATATGACCCAGCTTGTTAATGCATTTCACAGTCAACAACAGCATTAACTTATTTCATTCTTTAAGCTGACAGAACAAAAGTTTAGTATACTTTGATGGTCCTAAAACACACCGGATTCTGTTATTTATTGATTATCATTTATACATGCACTAGTATTAGTCTCACTTTGAAAAATTAGTTTTAGCACTGTTTCATTCAAACTTCTTTCAATTCAGTTTTACTTTCACATTATTTCAAGGCACTGTACATGGTAAGGCTGAAACCTTTACAATATTTCAGAGAGAGAAACCCAACAGTTCACATAACGAACAAGCACTATAGGCATCAGTGGAGAAATTTCTGACAGGACCAGACTCAAAGATGTTGCGGACATCTGCCTCGACCGCTTTGGTTGAGAGGAACAATGTATTTACACGTTTCGAAAGTCTGATTTTAGTTCAGGTACCACAATGAATAGGTCTTTCTAATATCATCTAATCATCTGTCAGATGCTCCCAAAATTGCTGTACTGCAGGGCACAGGATCCATCCAGCTCTGTGTCCGGTGACTAACCTCCCTCCCTCTCTCTCTCTCTCTCTCTCTCTCTCTCTCTCTCTCTCTCTCTCTCTCTCTCTCTCTCTCTCTCTCGCGCGGAAGAACAGAGCCTTGTGACAGAAAAAGACACAATGAGGTGGCAGCTCCGCTTGGTTGGTCAGCCATAGCTGGAACAGGAAGAGAAATTTCCTCCCAGTGGGTCTTGTGTCTGTGTGTGTGTGTGTGAGACACAGCCTTTTCCAATTAGGAGCACATGTCCACTTATGCCACAAGGGTCAGTGGTGCAATATCATGCTCTATCTCTTTACGGTTTCCAAAACCATAATTTTTTACATTGGTTCTGTATCTGCCCATGTGTAGATGTAACTTCTAAAAATGTGTGTAACTTGACTTTTGCAGTGATTCATCCACTAACTACATTCACATGTCATGGGTGTTGGGATGAAATCCATGCCAGCATGCATTATGCATGCCACTGGGTATGCATTGGACAGGATGCCTGTATATCATGGTGTAGTATAAATGCAAAGTTCTGTTTAAGCAGTAACAGTGTAGTTGTTACAGTCATACTGTCATGATCGGTCTCCTGGCTGGGGGTTTTGTCTGATCACTTCCTGCATTTTATTGTTGCATTTCCTGTTTGTATCATGTGCTTAACTTGTGCTTTCTTGGAGGCTGGTTACACGGCTGGGCAGGTTGAGTAATCTGCACAGCTGCTCCTAATCTCCTCATCAGGATCTGCCTTTATAGACCTGGTTTTCCTGCTGCCTCCTTGTCAGCGCGTCATGTTTGCAGTGTTGGGTAACTTACGTCACATTCAAATCAGCTCTAGTTCTAGTTCCTCGTTTTTTGTAGTTGTACTCTTTACTACCGTTCTGATCCCTCGTTTCCTTTTTCTCCCTAGACACCCGTGGTTTCCTGAGCTCAGCCTAACCAGCCGGCCAGCCTCAGCGTTTTGTGTTTTCTATTGACTGGTTTCCTTAGTTTTTTGTGTGTTAATAAATCCTTTTAGTTTGATTCTCTAGTCCCTGCCTTTTTTGGGTCCACCTTTAGTTCTCCCTTTTTTACGAGTCTCACGAATCGTCACACATACTTTGCTAAGGGATGCTGGTAGGAAAGGTAATACCAATAGATTTCATCTCAGTGCAGACCAAAAACCAAGGCATAGCCTTAATTCTATCGGGACCTCTAAACAGTTTGAATCGGTATGCACCTTTCATGGGTATGTACAGTATTTTATGCCTCTCTGTGGATAATGTGGTTGGGAAGAAAAGTGCCATACATACTGTATTTTTGTGACTGAGGTCAGCTGTTTTTTTATATTGTACTGTACAGTTTATTTTTCCCTCTCTGTTTTTATGTGCTTTTTGGTCTTGTTGACACATCACATGGAGACATGGGGGATGAAGAAATTAAACCAAAATTGTTCTGTCTTGTTATTTTCTTATCCCAATTACTACGTGACTTTCATGGCGCCCATTATAAACAATAAAATAATTGATCAAAACAAAGAGAAAACATTTCTAAGGGAAAACTGGACTGCTGTTCAAGCTGTACAAAAGCTGTACTTTTGTAAACATATGTGACGTTTCTGTTGTGGCAAGGGCTTTATATTAGTCTATGTGAGCATTATCACCACCATTTCTCATACAAGACCTTTTTAACAGCACTATAGTGCAGAATCTGTAGTCACTGTAGCAGAGACAGCCGTACAGTCTGTTCTGTAGTCATTGTCATGTTGGTGTTAACTTACCTGAATGCTCCCCTTTTCCCAAGCCCCCTGCCTTTACTTGTCACCTGTTGCTGTTCACATTGTTGGTAAATTGCCTGCTTACCTTTCATGCTTTTGGTTCTCTCCAGAGACAAATAAATCTGTCAAATACATTCTTGGATTATTCTAACTGCGTGTTGTCTTGCAGCGTACAAATGATAGACTCATCAACCTTAAATCGAGATTAGAAGACAAGGCATTGACACATGTGGTGTATGAGTTGTGCTCTCATAGATAATAGCTTCTCTTTAGGCTACTGTCCTTTTTCCACAAAAGACCTCCAGCGGCTAAATAACATGTTTTCTGCTAACTAGAGTTTCATGATCCCGAATGTACATTTATGAGCAGCACAAAGACAAACAGAGAGCGAGAGAGAGAGAGAGAAACAGACGGGACATGTATCCGGAGGGGAGAGTGGTATTCTGTGAGGATTGATAGACTCCATATTGTGAGCTAATGATCTCCCTAGGGCGCTGGGGAGAAACGATGAAACCAGCCTGCATGACACTGTCACACTTCCCATGTCACGCTGCCACCTTCATCTCTCAGTCTTTCCTCCTCCTCCTCCACCTCTCGCACTCTCTTTCTTCTTCTCAACCTCTCTTTGTCTCTTCCTTGGGGAAATGCATCGATTCACCTTTGTTTGTGCTGTCACCCACACATATTCAACTGTCACAGCAAGGAACATAGTTCACTGCACTGATGGAGGTGATGTAGACTAAGATGTGTACGCTGTCCTCATTTTCCAAATATGAAAGTCAGTGACATCTTTTCTCATTTCATTCAGTCTGGACTAAAATGCCACACATGTCTGCAGGACGTGTTTGAAAGGTACTGGAGTTACTGGTTAAGTACAGGTAAGTAATGGCATCGTACGACAGGCTTTGCAGGCATAATAGGAAAAAGATCTTTGTGAACCAATCGTCAGCCTCGTACAATCACAGGCACAATGAATGCATTCACTGGCTGTGTTGATGGAAAAAGCGCAATCATTAATGCGATTTTTAGTACCCTGAAAACTGTCACTGCCTCAGGGCAAGACCAGGTAGGATAGGATGTAAAGACAAAGGTACATACAGTATAGGCTTGATGTTGACTGTAGTTACAGTGTTTACTGTTTACCACTGAGGCATTGTGTCTGCCAGGAAATAGAGCTGACCTGTTGCTGCTAAAATAATATTTTCCAACCAAGAAAAGGTTTGTTTTTGTGGCCACTGAGCCCATAGATGTATTATGAGACAACAGGGCCCTTGGCACAAACACAAAGAGCACCACATCCCTCCCACTTAGGAGCAAGAACCCAGAGTGTCTTTAGTTGTTATGTTTCCTTGTGCAGTTGAAGTCATTTCATTGTAATTTTTTTTCGCTGGTAATTTGGTGTCTTCTGTGGTTGTTTTGTGCCTTTGTGGCTGTTTTGTATTTCTTTGTAGCCTCATCTTGTGTCACCACGCACTCGCTCTCTCTGTACTTCCTGCACATGTCCTTGTAATTGTTTTTGTTATTCTTTCTGGTCACGTACTAATGAAACACTAGTTTTAGTCCAGTCAGGAAGATAACTTAGTCACAAACTCATTCTCATACTCCCTGTTGTGCACCGTCAGTTCCAGGCTGTTATATCCCTGGGCATCAATGCCGTGATCAGCTGTTCATCAGCTGGTCTCCTCCCACAGCGCTGTACTTCACTCGTTAGCCAATCATCTTGTTAGTAGCTTTTATATCTCTTTCTGCTCTACTTCTCTCACTCTGCTGTCATGCACACTCTATACCTCCCTATCACCTCCAAGTCTTCACTGTCTCATAGAATCCATCATTCTTCATCCTTCATCGGTCTCATCATACCATCAAACAATATCACTATCATTCAAGGGGGGTTTCCTATTCACTGCTCAGAAGCAGATGTCCTCAGCCCAAGAGGAAACTCTTGTGTCAACGTGACTTTTTAAAGAATAATTGTTCTGTTCAATCATTATTTTTAATTTGTAAGCCACTAATCTCTCCTGCCTGGAATTGTTTTGCATCTTTGCCATATTTTTTTTAAAAATCTTTCTGTCCTGTTTAAAGTAATATTTTAAGAATCATGTCAAATAGGACCCCCTGACTCCGTGGACTCCCTGCAGGCCCACCCTGCAATCCATCTAGAGCTGTGCCCCTGTTTGTCCTGAAGTTGACAAGCTGCTTGAAATATGTTTTTATAATGCCACTACATCATCTATCACATTCTTAAACGTTAAGTCAACCTGTGAAAATGAAAAGCAATCCAGCAAGCACATTGTACACATGCACATGCACTAACAGGAAAGATCCTGTCAAAGCACATGCAGGAGAGTGACTTCATTCAGTGTATTCACACAGAAAATAGTTGTTTACTTTTCTAAATACATTGTTTAAATTCATTGTGCTTTTTTTGCCTTTCATCTGATGCTGAAAGGAAATCGTGTTCTTTTGATGCTGACACTGTGGCATTTTCATTTAATTTCCATCAGACAAAGTCTTTTTAGTCCAGAACTATAGTTTTCTGTCTGCACAGTCCTCAGTTCTCTATCAGATGTAAAGCCTGTGTTTTGATTACTTATCTGCCTCCATGTTGTTTTGTATAGAGATGTACAAAGAGAGAGAGAAACAGAGTGAACGGAAATGGGGTTGGATGTGGCTGAACTCTGAAATTGCAGACACTCATCTGTTTGAATTACCCAGATAGTTCCACCTTGTGTGCTGAACTTAATTGTGGATTAAGACAAAGAAGGTGCATTGTGTTTATGCATCTGGGTTGTGGGTTGACATCATATAAACTTTCTCAGTATTTCTGATTCACCGTGACATTTTCTGATAATGGTTTGATTTCGTGAGTCATTCTTTTTGTTTTTCTTTACCTGCATCATTAAAGACAAAAGAAAGTGTCATTATGTATGCCATTACAAATCACAGAGGAAAAAATAACATTGATTGAAGGCCTGGGGAACTGTGAATCACTCAGCCAGATTCATCTCAGCCGCTTCATCATGACACATGCCAGCATGTTTTGCAGTTTGTGCCAAGAAAATAATGGCATCTCTGAATATCTGAAAAACACATTTTGTTCCATTATCATGTTGTGTTATTCTGCATTGCAACAGCAAAAGGCAGTGAATGCTTATTTTGTTCTAAGTAAGCAGGCTGAGAATTTTTAATCAACTATTACATTTTGACCATAAGTGTTATCTACCATTTATTTATTCATTTATTTTACTCTTTTTTTAACGGAGAAATCACATAATCATCATAGTATAGCATTTATATTTTTATCATCAATTTTTCTTTCCAATATGAATGCAGCTTGTAATGTTTCCAACCCACTCGTGCTTTTATTTGCCAGAAAATGTAGCTTACATGGCCAATGAAATGCTAAAGCAAATGAAAAAGAAATGTCATGATCACACATTTTGCTGTTTGACACAATATTGCTTCTATTTAACATATTTATATTCTATTTAACATTATTGTGCTGTAACATCCTTTGCCCCTTTTAAAAAAAGCTTCCCTTGTAATATAGAAGCAGGGAAATGAGGCACTTTGCCTAGTCGGCATCAGCCATACAGCATAGAAATGGTTTATGGTCTATATACAATAAAGTACATTAGTCATTTACTACAATGATTGTATGTTTTTCTGAGGAAATGTCTGTGCACAGACTGGTGTCGGTGTCAAGTTAGGACTTTCATTTTCTGATATTTTTGAATAAATCTTGTTTTCCTTTTTTTTTAAAAATAATTTACTTCAATCATAATAAACACCAACACCAAACATACAAAACACACCAAATTCACAGAGAAAGTCCAAAGCCAGTGGGCAGCAGGCAAAGGTAGACTATTCCCCACCAGGGTCAAGGGTACACAATATACCAAAACAAAACAAGCACCAAAATTCAAACTTGGGTGGGGAACTGCCAGAATGCAGGATGAGGAAATACTATGAACTCTTTCAACAAAGTTACATAAACTTTTGACTTTTTTCCCAGGTTGCATATGACTATATATTTGGCCTAATAATTGACAAGAAACTAAAAAGAGCAATTACAAAAAATACATTGTGCAGAAATCAAAATATTTCCAACTTCCTTGTCCTGCCAACTAAACTCTGACCCTGTACATTTACATGTACTGTATCCAGTAACCCAGTTTAAAAATCATTTAGTGAACACATAAGGTACATTTTATATATTTATATTGTGTCTATCATAAATAGCAGACATGTAAGACATATAAGCCACTAATACTGTCTGTGTTTCTTTTCAGACTAAATCCAATTCATCAGTGTGGAGTAATGATTGTGTTTTCATATGCCATGAATCACTCTTAAATCCTTCTGATGTTACTGTGAAGTTCAAATCCCTGCCCATGGTTTTTATTTTCAACATTTTCCCAGTAGCGATCTTTATGAGTGTCAAATGTTAGATAATTTCACTCCCAGCTTGATCCAGGAGGAGGAAACTTGACAGGACTTTCATCCTTAAAGACGAATGTGATTGTAGATTTCACTGAATGACATTATGTGGACCATTGTGTGCTACATTTTTATTACTGGTAGTGGAAAATTGGCTCACATACATTTACATGCATCACCACATTTTTCCTCTGCCCACCGCCCACACACATGCTGGACCCTCATAGACATAATGCATTCCCTATCTTATTACCCTAAACTTAACCATCACAACTAGATGCCTTACCCTAACCTAAACCTAAATCTAACCCTAACCCTAACACTTAATCCTCAAAAAGCCCATTAAAGTTGTGTGGACCAGACAGAAACATCCTCACAAGGTCCAAATGTCCTCACATAAATAGGTTTGCTTGACAATTGTTCCACACGGTTTATTAAAGACATGCACACACACACACACAGCTAAAACAATTACAGGTACTTTCCCCTCTGTGTTAAGAGAGTTGGCGAGGTGTGCTTGTTCTATAATTATAATTCTCATTGTGTGCGCCATGAACTGCCTCATATCTGCCTCAGCCACTTTGTTCAGTGGATGTCAGATCACACCGTGGGGTCCACATTGAGAGGGACTGTTATATTTAAAACACTACAGGAACTTCTGAAACAACAGGGATACTCGCCTCCTCTTGTTCTAATTTCCCCTCTTCCTCTGTTTTCAACTTCTTTAGATTGTCTTTTTGTGTGTGGCAACACCTGCTCAATATATCCCCCCCTCCCTTATTCAATTTTTTTCACTCCCTTCCATCCTTCCTCTTGTCTTTTTATATCTCTCCTCAAACAATCTGTATGCCTCGCATCCTTTCACACTCCATTTTCCAGACTGGCTCTGGGTATCCCCACTGTGGAGAACTCTGCCTGTTTCATCTGGGTGTGAAAACAGTCTGCTAATATAGCCTGCTTATACCCATTGGGTGGGATAATGGCAGCCATCACTCACTGATGCAGCACAAAAGCTGACACTTTGTTCTCCTTGTGCTGACAAACAGCATACGCTTCCCACTGCTTTGTCACTCTCTTTTGTCTCTTACTTACTGGATCCATCTTTCTCATTGTTTCTCAGTATCATGCAACAAGGCAGAGGTCATGACTCCTGGAAGGATGTTACTGCACAAATGGAAATGGTACTTGACTCTGAAAGCTTTATATCATTTTACCCATACATAAATTATTCAGTCAAGTCCTTAACAGAGGGACACATTAAGAATCATGGCTACTATTACAAGTCAATCATCCTACAGGGAGTTCTTATTGCTGCTCAGTGACAGAATTATTGGCAAGGAAAAAGACAACTACAGTATATGACCAACATACAGGGGTTTTAAATTCAGCAATAACATTTTCTATATATATACTTACAATCTTAAATGCATAATATGTAATACTCTGCTATTTTTTTTTTGCAGTCACTTCCTTCCTAGGATTTCCTTCCATTTTAATTGTTAATAAGTTGTTTTTTTTTAATTGATGACAAATTATCCACCTAAGGATTTTCCTGCATTCGTCTGCACTTTAAATGCAAAAAAAAAAAAAAAAAGTTTTACATTTAAAATTACATGCACATGCTGTTCATCAGAATGAATGCATTGTCACCAGTGTCACCAGAGTGGTTAAGATGCTTTCTTATGTCACATGCAGACTGCAGAAACAAGATGTAAAGAACAAAACTGAGAAAGAGAACTAATAGAGTACACATAGAGTATGTATGCACCAACATTGCAATTCTTTGAGAGTACTGTAGTTTTTCCTGGTCTCTTTGAAAATATAGGTCAAACCTTTACTCACATATACCATAGTTTCCTCCAACTGCTAAGAGAAAGGTTTGGTTGTGTGGTTTCTCAATTTTATTATGTTAACAAGCTAGTTGCTACCTTTTTTTTTGCCAAAACGGGTCTGTAATACAACCATACAGGGCAGAAACAGAGAAGTGCAGTGTTGTTCTTTGTGTGTTCATCTGTTTATTCGATTCTAAACAAATCAAAGCAGATTTCTCTTTTCTGTTCTTGACTATTGTTCTGGCACTGTGTACTCACAATAGCCCTGAGACAAGTTCCGTCCATTCTCCTTAAAACAAAAAAGCTATAATCATCAGACATGTTGCAGTTATACGCACATGATTGCTTTTATAAGAAAATAAATTAGAGAAAAACCCTCATATATACACATATTGTTCCAATGCTAGGTGCCAGATAAATAAAAAAAAATCTTTGATAATAGCACATATATTTCAAACACAACAATAGGACACTAAAACAATTTTAACCCCCTGCCTTTGATTAGATTGGATTTTTATGAAAAGCTTGTTAATTAAAGAACCAATGTAAACACTCAATAAAAAACAGCAATCACTTCCTGCTAAGGGGGCCTGGAGTGGGAGACATTGTTTAAAAGGCGTAAATCGGCAATATGTTTATTTCTCTTAATTAGATTAATGAATGTATTAGGGGTCTCTGTTTGTCTCACGCAGGAATGACCTACATAAGCCTGTTTATGTAATTGCGGAGCCCAGAAATGAGCCCAACAAAAACAGCGGCCCAACCAGTGTTTTCACTGGAAATGGGGAATTGATCTTTATTTTATGATATAATGATTTTGTGTTTGGGTGAACACAACAAAACAATCTATTCAAAGGCCTTGTTTCATTTCTGAATTTAGTAGCAACAATATCTGATCAAATTACCCAAGAAGCTGAAGATATTGATCCTTTTCAAACACACTACAATGACATAATCAAACATTATTAACTTTACAATATAGTGCTGGAGCTTTTACAATTCCCTGCTGTCCTGTTCCACCCCCACATCTTATAATTTTCTGTGTATGTGATGTTAAAACAGAGACTCGCCGGGCTGACAGGCTGCATTACTTTGTACAAGTGAATACAGGACCAGATTTCACGCCCATGACAGTTCATTAATAGCCATCCCGTTAATGTTGTGGAATTCCAGGACTCTGAACCCCACAACATTTTACACCTTGTGATAGCTGTGAAATTGGGATGTTAGACAAATGTAGGCCAAATGAAATCCAAATATGTTGAGTCAAGAAACACACATGGGTCTTTCTCTGGTTTTTGGAGCTTAGGTATAGTGTAACTCTGCTCCATATATTTGTATTACTTACACAGTGCACAGAGCTATCATGAATTTTTGCATCATACATGAGATGTTTGACTGCTAAATAGCGAGTGCAACAAAGGCATACGGGTGTGAGTGTTTTATTCCATGAAAGCAAAAAATAAACACGAAGACATGTTCACTTGACTGTCATACAAGAAGCGCATACTTCACAAAATGCCATTTTCTACAGTGGCAGCATGCAGCCTTTAGAAAATTTAAGCCTTTTACCATTAACCCAACAGATCCTGATTGATCTGCCCTTTCAAAACACTTTAAATCGTCTCCAAGGTAACCAAAGCAGTAACTCTTGCACCTGTTAAGTACCGAACAGAAACAGCAGATGATTCACCTGAAGCTCGACCGCAATCACCTCTATTCATAGATTAATAGCCAGCCTCCACTGTCTCCAGGCCTGCTGCATTTCCTTAGGTGGGTGTTGTGCAGTGTGATGGTTAAGCTTGCTAAAACCAAATTGTGCTTGCCAAGCAATCAGCTCACAGTGATTGCTAATTTTTCTGCTGCCGGTGGTGGGATTTTTCTTTTTTTCTTGCACACCCACACAATCAGGTCTACACATATGATCTCATGCCTCCCTGGGGTGCACACAAGAGTCCTGTACAGATGAGCAGAAAGCAGTGGCTTGGGACTCCAGCAAGTGCCAGTGGGGTTTGCTGAGGGTCAGTGATCTTCAAACCCACAATTACGGAAAAGGTGGCAAAAGCAAGACCGCACCACCTGACTGCAGGGTCGGGGCACCAGGGACCACCTGTCCACTCTCTCTTCAAATGTAACAAATACGATGTGACATGTAGGTGCATGCTTGAGCACATTGCCGCGTTTCATCGTTTTTTCCCTCTGTTTCTTTCCCTAGCGCAGGAACACACCTATGCAAAGAAACAAACACAATAATACAGTAAAATAGGAGGTTTGTATGTTTTTCTTTTACAAAATAACAGACTTAAAAACAAAGAAGACACTCAGACAGAGTAACATGCTTAGTCACTCTTGCATGAGTGCACACACATCTGTCTTCTCCCTTGGCGATCATCTAAAGCAGCCACTCTGCCCTACACTATGTAAAAGTAACAGCTTGCTTTTATTCTCTCTGGTTTCTTTCTCCTCTTTTCCTCCAGCTCACTCCTCATCTGCTCTGCACTGCCTTTCAGTCATCCCACATCTTCCCACCTCTCGTGCTACCTAACATTTAAGTGCATTTGCAGACCCGACAGATAGGCTGTCAAATATATTTCAAAGGCATTTCAAAGCACATTCAGACTGACTGAATGCACATTCAACAAGAGTCCATACAGGGTGTGCTATTGCACTGGTGCTTTTTGAAGGCATTTGTCCTTCCTGAATATGACATTTTTAAATGTGATGCATTTATACTCAGTCTGGTGTTAATGTGAGATTTCAATTTTCATAGTTTCTAATAAAATATTGGTAGGATTATTTTAATGAGTATTAATGAAATCTCTCACTATATACTAATATATTTCACTCAGTTGATGTGATTAAAACTGTATTTTAGTGCAATAATATAATAATAATATATATATATGTAATATAACATAATATTTACAAAAAAACACAAAAACAATTACACAACCAAGGTAATTTGTTAATAGGGAAGGCAAGGTAGTTTTATTTATTTTTAAAGTACTTTTCATTCCCAACGATATAATCAATGTGCTGAACATTTGAAACATTTGAAAACAACAGATAGACAGAATTGAAAAGAATCAATGCAAAGTCAAAAAATATCATGTTGTTAAAAACATACAAAACATTAAATGATTCTTATCTTAAGGAAAAAAAAGACATATAAAGATTAAAGCCTTAAAAATAAGTAAAAATGAATATAAATAGATAAATGTATCACAAATCACAAATAGATTTATTAAAATTAATAAGTAATCATTTTGCCCTAATTAAATAGGATAATTATCATACTTTTAAATATGTGACTACTGATGTTACTGCTGACAGATGACAGAAAACATGAATAATGATGCATACACATAAAAAACCTGAAACACACACTTGGAAAACCACCCCAATTTGTATTACATCCTTTGATGCTGTTCATCTTCATAACCCCTATCCAGGATCTTAGAACAGTGGGAAGAGTTGATAATATTTAAAGATGATCGCCATCTGTTCCCAGGGCCAAACCTGAATACCAATGCAGGCAGCAAACAACACAATTAACAGAGCCAAGATGTCAGGAACAGAGGAGAGGCATGCCTTCAGCCTCCTGCTGCAGGAGAGGAGAGGCAGATGTGATGTGAGCAGAGATGACTTTTCAGTTCTCTGAGAAAAGAGAAAAAAAAAAAATCCACTTGTCCCCCCTTTTCCTCCCTTACTCTGCCCATATGTGATAGGATCCTCGGTATCAGCTTCACTTAAGGGAATGTGCTTTGAAATATATCTGGTTCATAAATGTCTGTCTCCCTCTATTTGAATGTTTTATACACAGGGCAGAGGAGCATCAGTCAGGTGAATATGAGGCGTGCTGTTTTTTTTTCCCTCAAATGAAAGCAAATTACATTAGCTGTGCTATACAGTTTGTCACCACAGGGATATTTTGTTTGTCTTTGTGTATGAAAAAAGAGGCAAATGCATTTGAACTGGGTGATAAAAATATGTATGGAAGACAGAGGGGTTCAGAGACATTCAAATTCCGTAGATTGTGGATGGATTAAAAATGTAAATTGTGGGTGGATTTTTTTTTTTCCTGAATCTGTTTTCTGTAAACACTAAAATCTCATTTTCATCTTTCCTTTATCTAATTTCATTGCATTCAAGTTTGTTGTGTGATTAACTGCAGCTGAGCATAATAATCTGCCACTTAAAACAACATTTCCACTTTTGGCCCTACACAAAATACTAATAATACAAATATGGCTGTGTCTGTGCGCATTCCCTGCATTTCAACAGCAACATTTAATTGTGCTTTGCGAACATATCTTTTTTTTTTTTTGCTCAATAACACTTTGAAATATACACAACAAGAGCAGAGAATCAAAACACCAACCTTGTTATTAATGTGCAATTTGCTCAGCTACCTGACGTACATCTGATGACAGAGCCAGGAAAATATTTCACTAACAGCACAACATAGTTTCTTTCATTTATTTAAATACCATTAAATTACACTTGCCAAATATGTTTTTGAAGACAGATAATGCTGTCTACCTGGATTACACTGCATTACATTTCAGATTTGCTCACACGAATGTGTTTGCAATATTGTCCATGAATACGTTGGATATTAGCTTTATATTACTAAAGCTCTCTCTCTCTCTCTCTCTCTCTCTCTCTCTCTCTCTCTCTCTCTCTCTCTCACACACACACACACACACACACACACACACAAACACACACACACACCGTTATACCATAATGTGGTATGAGCACAGCATCCCCAATTTGGTGCACAACATAGTTTCTTTCATTTATTTAAATACCATTAAATTACACTTGCCAAATATGTTTTTGAAGACAGATAATGCTGTCTACCTGGATTACACTGCATTACATTTCAGATTTGCTCACACGAATGTGTTTGCAATATTGTCCATGAATACGTTGGATATTAGCTTTATATTACTAAAGCTCTCTCTCTCTCTCTCTCTCTCTCTCTCTCTCTCTCTCACACACACACACACACACACACACACAAACACACACACACACCGTTATACCATAATGAGGTATGAGCACAGCATCCCCAATTTGGTGGCCTTCTCCCACCAAATTGGTGGTTTCTTAAAAAAAGCAGTTTCAAATTTTAAAAAGCCATTATCCCTACACCCTCACCTTCTCTCTTCCACCATTCCCTTCTCCACACCGTCCCTAACACCATGTCCACACTGGATTCATGTGCACAGGAGGCCACCTTTGTCTAAGACCCAGTGGGATCACAGGTGTCACTGTTCACACATTCAGGTTGATGTGACATTGACCTGTGGGTGACACGAAAGCTAAAAATTCTCTGGAGGGTTAGATGTTGCCAGAGCTGCTGAAAGCAACACCAGTGAGGTCATGGTACAAGGCAAAAGTCCGTGGATCGTTTTCTCTGATGATTCAAACTGTAAAAGCTTCACAATCTGTAGTGATATCATTATCTGTAGAGTGTTTGAAGTAAAGGGATTGTTCAACATTTTTAGCTTGCCAGGACATGGAAGCTGCTGGTCCACTGCTCTGCAACTTACTGTAGGTGAATCCAATTTGAAACCCCCAAACCACAAAATAACTTATTTAAATTTCCTGACAGAAGCACCAGTGAAATAACAACACCTGTGTGCCATGATGTAAAATTGCTGATATTCTCAGTGGAGGGTTCGGAGTGTGAAGAGACCAGTTCCACACAGGAAAAGGCTGTTTATTGGCAAGAAAAAGCAGAAGACATATTCATGTAATAGACATAAGCAGGCTTAAATATTATTTGGTGACTTGTGGCTAAAATGACTGCGGCCATGTAAGTGCAACACATTTGCAGATGCCGGTGTTGATAACATCTCATCGCTCATACGATCACATGTGAAAATGACGGTACTGTCCTTTTACATTTTGCCAGCATACACAAAGCATCTAGTGGAGGTTATATTTTTTTTAAAAAACATAATCATGTAAACAATTATGAACCAGAGTGTAGTGACAATTGAGGAGCTGTATTATCCCCATGTTTATCATCTGGACCTGTGTCTGATTATTGCTGCTATGGTCCAGTGGGCATGTTAGAGTGTATGCTCAGAGGGAGTGCAAGCCATGCCTTCAAATATCAGCTGGCCTCAAAGCTGCTTCTATAATGCATGAAGATCAATACGCTGTGGCTTTGTGAGTGAGGCCCTGCAACTCTGTGCCCATATCAAGTATTGCCGCCAACTGCCCGGTCGTTTGAAGGGATCTATGCCTTTGGATTTCATCAGGACTCTGGGGAGAGAAGACTACAGTCTGGATATCTGAACTGCTATTGTTTGCAGATAAAAACTCAAAGCAAGTGGTGCTTTGTTTGGGGTATTTCTGACACTGGCAGTTTTATGACGGTGTTTGATGATGAGGATTAGCACTAAAGGGGCATTTCAGCCATTATGCAGTTCTACTTTCTCCGACTTTTATGTTCAGTCGATCCATTAAAGGATGTATTTGTTTTACTATGAGATTGAAAATGTAAAATAAATGTCAACGACAATCAGTATATTTTCATGTTCAGTTTTACTATGCCAATTTATTGTGCTACTGTTCTTGTCCCTGTAGACAAGCACTTGTGGGGAATCGAGTTATTGACTAAAATGTCTCTACTTCTGCTACACGAGGTGGCGACAAACACCCTTTCGGCTTGTTTATATTTGACGGTCTCTGGTTCAGCATACAGCTAGTCGGGTACCATTCACATTCTTTGTATTTCTAACTGTAAAATATTCACAGAGAAAAAGGTCACTATGCTTATCAGTCCAAGTATCAGCCTGATTTTTGTCATGTTTTGTCTTATACTTCCGTGTACTATCTTCTATAATTTTTGGGTTTGAGCTGAGGATCTGTTGAGCATGTGCAGAGTAGCCATGCCATAAAAGTAATAAATAAAAGTACAGTAGTAATAGTAGTAAAAGTAGAGTCCCTCACATTATCTGGGTGTGCTAGTCCATCTTTCAGAAGTTTGATTTAATATAATTTAAGCTTTGTCCCCTACATGTGGGTCATGGGGGTACTGGAGCCAATGATTTATATTGTGTGTATATTGTGTATTTTAATTATTTTCTATTTCAATGCTGTGGATTACATTTTTGGTGCCTCTATTGTGTGATGTAAATTTTGTTTCATTTGATGTAAACTGTGTTTTTATTCTTTAATATTGGTTCACACAGTGGCTTATTTAGTATGTATTTTCACTCTATCCGGTTCAGGGTCATTGGTTGGAGCTCATTCCAAGATGCACTGGGCAGAAAGGCTAGTGAACAGAGAAAATCCAGTCAACTATGCCACTGAGTAACAGGGCTCTCAAAGAAATTAAAATATATATATATATATATATATTTTTTTTTTTTGTCTATAAAACATAAAAGGATTTTATTTGCTTATTACGGATCTTCTGGTGTACAGTCACCTACATCAGCCAAAGCCACAACAAAAACAACAAATCTAGGACGATGTCTAAGCGACAAGATTTTGAGCTTGTTAAGTGAGGGTCACGTATAAATTTTGTTGTCATAAATCGGTTTATGACAAGGACATGATTTGTCACTGAATATTTGAGCATGTGAAATCAAGCAGCTCAGACTCTCAGTAACTCATCACTGTACCGCATATGTGTATAGATAGACACATGAGATTTATAACTTTGTTTTGAATTCATCTTTGATTAAAACCAAAACAAAATCCTAAAAAAATATTTAAGTAGTACCTCCAGTATGAATATTATCTGTTCCACTCAGTACGGCTGTTAATGGGACTTAGTTAAGCTTAAGTTTATCAAGCTTTAATGTCCTGTAAGGTCCATAACAGGACATTAAATATTTCTTCGGTTACATTTTTCAGTTTGGCGTAATTGTCAGAAAAGTTGTAATATAGCTAGCAACCACATCTACAACAATGCTGCTTTGCTTTTGCATTGATAACATTTATCACAGGGACATTATACACTTTATGTGACTTTCACAACCTGACAAACTGTTAAAACGAACAAGCCCCTGGATACTCTCCCTACAGCCTAATGGCCTACTCTAATGACTGTTTGTCTTGTTTCATGGTAATTGGGTGGCAACTGACTCTGCTGCAGTCTCTGCTATCCTTTTTTTTAAATCCTTTTCCTGCTGAGAATCTTCTTCCAGTTCCCTCTGTGTTCTCAGCTTTGTAGGTACTGGTATCTGCTGAAATGATATCATAATTGCTGTTTTCACTCGCAGTGGACAATTGATGCCGAGCTTAAAGGTGGCCCAGAAAATGAGCGCAAGATCAAACAGTGACAGTATCACAATGACAACAGTGTGGTTGCAGGAAAAAACAGACATATTCCTCAAAGCATGGTGTATAAAGCATAGGATCAATTTTTACCCTGCTTGTATTTTCCTCCTCCTTTCTCTCCGTACTTGCTGAACCACCTGATTCTACGTGATGCACCATTAGTGTTAGACGATAATGAATCTTCTCAATACAAATCACCAATGATGGAAGATGTGTGTCAGTGAAGCAGGTAGAATAAAACGACATCACCTTGAACCTCATGGAGCCTGTTAACTGTAGGCTGCTTGAGGTACAGATCATACATATATACAGTGCATGTTCACACATGGGTTTACAGGAGTGGAGAAACTGGCTAAACAGCAGCATGTTTCAAATTTAATGCATCACTTTTGCAAGGTACCATTTCCACAATTCACAAAGTCCAGCTCCCTTCCTCGCTGCACAGTCACAGGAGTGAGATAGCACAGTGCTGTTTGAACAATCATTTCTCAGACCAGCTGAATTCATGCTGACGCTCCAGTTTGCTCTCTCAAAACTCCCCTTTTCCTCCTTTTAATCCTCAAGGGGGAGAGAGAGAGAGAGAGAGAGAGAGAGAGAGAGAGAGAGA
Source organism: Brachirus orientalis (assembly GCA_016785285.1). Classification (NCBI taxonomy): domain Eukaryota; kingdom Metazoa; phylum Chordata; class Actinopteri; order Pleuronectiformes; family Soleidae; genus Brachirus; species Brachirus orientalis. The sequence goes on along the minus strand of JAFBJR010000096.1, from coordinate 2,367,234 downwards.
GAGAGAGAGAGAGAGAGAGAGACCAGTGTTGAATGCTGACGAGGACATAACTTGCCTTTCCTGCATACCTTGTTTACAGTCTTCCTCCCTGCTGCTACACCCTCCTCTCTCAATGGAGCCATAAAAAACAAATAAGGGCTTTTAGAGAAATTGCCTGTGCACTGAAGATTAATAACAGTTGCACCAGTTCACCCAAGAAAGTCTCCAGAGGCAGAAAGGATATTGGAAGATTAAAAGTACCACATCCCTAAATTGGAATGATTCAGTGCATAGGACACTCTCTCTAACCAGCTCATTGAGAGTCAAGGCCTTGGTCCACCTGCCAGACAAAGAGCATCATTAAGTATTTACTTGTGGATGAAGATTTGTGGCATGCATATAATGATGAGCCGAGTGTGATCAATCCCCTGTAGTGGTGGTCTGTAGGAGCGGCAGAGGCAGACAAAAAGAGGCAAGTCATTCTATGTGAGGCTGGGTCACCTTTTCACTGTAGCCCATTAGTTTCACTAGCGAGTTGGCAGAAGTATAAAGAGCCCCAGTTTTGAACCATTACTGTCACTGAACAAGAGTAAGGGGCAGTATAAATCTTTTAGCCAGCTATCGCACTTTCATTATAGCTGCACACCTTTTCAAACAAAAAGCCCACAGACCTATGAAATAATCCGATCTCATAGATTAAGATGAAACATTTAGATCAGTGGTTCTCAAACTATTTATACCAAGTACCACCCGAGAAAATATTGAGCTCTCAAGTAACACCATTATCACCAACGTTAAAATACAGTGGTGCAAACAGGCTGAGCAGAGTCAGCAACAGACTTATTCCCAATAAGATAATTTGCTCTTTCCTCATCCTCCTCTTTGTCACATAAACTTCAGACACTGGTATAGTAAAATGAGATTAAGATGGAGCAAGAGATTAGGCGATTGTAACATTATTATTATTTAATTTATTATTATTTTGTTTAATTTTCTGAACACTCCAGTCAAAATTCCTCACTTCCACTCTTATCACATACCCTGGTCCATACAGTATTTCTGAATTTCTTCCAAGTACCACCAGGGGAAGCTTGCTAGTGGTGGTACATGTACCACAGTTTGAGAACCATCATGTATCTAAATACAACAAATCATCACAGGCACCTCCTCTTGAAAAAAAATCACCAAACAATTCAGTTCGAATTAATTACCAGCTGTTTGTTAATGGCATATTTAAGTACCTTCTCACACATTAAAAATATTAAAACGCAATGATTTCCCGCAAAACAATACTTTTTTTTTGATATGTCACTGTGCTTATAATCACTGTGCTTATAATTATAATTATATTTATAAATATCATTTTAAAATATCATTTAAAAACATTTCATTAAGGACCAGGGCAGGGAAATTAAAAAAAAAGTACAACCTATTTCACTCTTAATGTGAACATCCTCCACTGATCAACCACGACACTTGTTTGCTCTGTGCATTTTCAGCAGGGCCTTCCAGGGTTTCCATGGACACACGCACACACACACACACACAGCGGCAACCACTCCAAAGCGTCTCTGAGGTATCATAGCAACCACCACTTCTAAAAGAACGTCCCCTTGGTCACACGAATGCAAGTTATTTTGCGACGTTGCTTTTCATTTTCGGCCTAAAATCCTCCACATCAGTGAAGCAGAGAACACCTGTGGACATGCCGAGGAACAGGACGGAGCTGACGGCGCAGGCTTTCACCGTCAAGGCCACGATGAAAAACTCCGTGGTGAGTTCTGGGCTAACGTTTGTTTGTTGACGTTGCGTTAGCGTCAGCTTTAGCCGGTGACATTTAGGCTGTGTGCTGTGTCCTTCGTTATTGGGACATTTGCGTGAGGTTGTGGATATTTCTACTCATTCAGTGAAGGACACATCACAGTGTGCTGCATCATTTCTCTCTCAAGCTGTCAAATATAAAACACAGAACATTCACAGCCCTTTATTCAGCGCTGGACAGCTGTGTCTTGGGCAGGAGGTGTTGACAGTTAAGACTCGGGTCCAGACTGAGGTTGAGTTTCACATTTGTGTTGTAGCAAACGCAGGTACTGGCAGTGTGGACCCTGGGCTCCACATGTGGCACCAACACCACAGTAGTGATGATAAAGGATGGCGGAAGTGGAGTCTCTTACTAATATTACTATTTATCTAAATTAAACCCATAACACGGTATTATCCTCTCCAGTTTCTCTAAAAGCTAAGAAACAATCAAATAAAAACAGTTATCCCTGTATAAATTTCTTCAGTAGCAATACAACAAATATTCAGTATACATTGATGTAATGTTTACATTAGGGATGCATGATATTGGACTTTTTGTTGATATCTGATATGCCTATAGATCGGGAATGCTTGGGTGGATAACTGATACTGATATACTCTAAATATGTTTTTCCCTGTGCCTATGAACTGCAGAGAAGATAGAGAGAATTTAGTCTCTTTGTAGTGAACTAAACATAATATTTTCTTTTGTTGAGCAACATAAATAAACAAACAATACCATAGTTGTAGAGGTGCCAGCAGAAGTTAGCAGCCTATTGTTGTAATCAGTCTTATCAGCAAATCTTGCGTTTGCCGATATCTGATCATCCATTTTAAAGCCAATATCTGCCGATATAGATTTTATGCCGATAATATCGTGCATCCCCAGTTTTAATCAAAGGTATTGTTCAGATTTTTACAGACAAGTACTGACACATTGTTAGCAATGACTTTGCAGAGTACACAGCTGGGGGCTAGGGATGGATATTGGGTAAAAATATGCGATACATATTAGAGCTGCAACGGTTAATCGATTACTAATCAATGACTAAATTAATCATCAACTATTTTGATAATTGATTAATCTGGTATTTTTTTGATAATTAAAACAAGTATCAATATTGTTATCTGGACTTCAGTATGGATTTTTCAAGATACTTTTATTGATACCAATTTCTGTTTTAAAAAAATAATTTAACAATGTTTTAGCTTACCTTGTATTGTTTCATTAAATCTGTTATGTAACTGTAGATCTTAGATCCTGTCAAAACACAAGTGCTAAACCAATCACACTCAAGCACTGTTAGAGCTTGGTCAAACATGCTTTCTGCATGATTATTGGCTCACTGACGCATTTCAGATGAACCCCTGACATATCGAAATTCAATATCATTGATTAAAAAGTATTGATGTTTGATACCCATCTGTACTGAGGATGCTGCCATCGCCAAGAACCCAGCTGCTGAAACGGGCATTTTCTTTCACTAAAAACAAGGCTGACAAGAATGTGTCACTTCAACTCAGTTTTCAGTTTTGCTGTTACTCAATAATCTAATATGTGTGTTGGTGTAAATGTGCACCTTTCTATGGATGTGAGGACAAATCTAGGCTGAAAACCATGAATGCGAGGCCCTCGGTCCACACAAATTGAGTTTTTTTTATACTTTAAGGCATGGCTTTTGGTTTAATGTTGGAATTATGTTTAGTATGTGGTCAGACTAAGGGTTGAGGTTTGTCTATTTTAGTGGTGAGGGTTAAGGTTAGGGTATATCGAGTGCATTATATACATGTGTCCCCACAACTACAAAGACATGTGTGTGCTTGCGTATGTTTTGTGTGCATGTGTGTTTCTGTTTCACTTTAATACTCAGACAAGCTTGGGTGGATTTCACTGAAGTATGGCTGTTTGAGAACTCTAACTATAACTTTTATGGGCTAAAATTACTTTGTGGCAACACTTTTAACTTTCCAAAGCTGTAATGCAATGATTAGACATTCTGAGTTCCATTGCTAAGATGGCATGCTTTATAGAATAGCGTGCTTGTTGTGTTGTTTTGTGTATTGTGAACAAGTTAGAGTTGTTTTTATACTGGTGCCCTTCAGTCATATTGTGGATCAAACAAAGAAATCCTTGATTATTTGGATGAAGTCCTCCCATCTAAATGACCACAGAGAGACAGGTCTTCCAGACCAATGCACGGACAGATCTTGGCATCATGGTAACAACATAAAAATATGGCTATGTAGTGAATAAGTGACTGTTTAGGGACAACAATTACTTGATTATATTTAGGAAAAGATTTGTTGTGCTTAAATAAGCACTCTCTTAAGGATAACCTAAATTGTCGTGGTTGTATGAGTGAGGTAAACATCAATAGACAGCATTGGAAATGAAGAGTGCTGTCCTGTGTGTTTGTTGAACCATCTAATAAGATAAGATTAGATAACAACAGGAACATTTATGGCAGCACAGATTGTAAAAAAGGTAATAAATCATGAACATTATTGTATAAAATGGAATAGTATATACATTATAGAGTGTGTAACCAGAATATTCTTTAACAACAGAAGCATAATATGTATAGTATGAACATTGTAGAGGATTGCACATGGAAATACTGCACTGATTTGAATGGACTTGAACCTCCTCCTAATGCAGACTTGCCGCTCCATCCAGTATATGATGTAATCAGTTCCTCTCTTTGTCTGTGTGTCACAATTACCACGACTGCTAGGAGTCACCTAGCAATAAACAGTGAATATGGATTGTATTAGGCAGGCGACCTATGGAGTAATTTTATGCTGGACTGTCTCATTACAACTGTGGACAGTCAAGTCAAGTTTGTCTATCTTCTCATTTACTGCAAATGAAGATGGATCAGGAAATTGTAATAGGTTTGTATAGTATATAGTATAACAAGATAACAAGATATTAGTCTTTATTGAACTGTATTAATTGGTTAGTAAATCCTGCATAGTGTGGCCAAAAAAATTTACTACAAATGAGGACTGGTTCCATCTGGGGCTGGTGATTTGTGTTTGTCCAGGATTTTTTCATTATTTTTGTTCTTACAATGGTGGGTATTTTTGTGTATTTGCTAAATTGAGGAAGAGACCATCTTTGCATGAATAGTGGCTCTATGTGTGATCAAATAAAATGATATAATGTATGAAACATAATTTTTGCCAACATTGGCCACTGAAAGATGCACATGTTGCCTCCCACTGTGTTCAGGTAGACATGGCAGATCACAGGAACAGCTGTGGTGACTGTGGTGACTGTGGTGAATCAAAACTGATTGAAATCATCAATCAGAGACCCTTTCTTTGATTGTTTACCTCTTTAAAGGTCAGAAGTTGCTACAAAATGAGAATTTCTTGCTTTCACACTGCTTTGCAGGATACAATCATTCCACTACATTAAGTTGTCTTGTAGCTTGGTGAAGATGTGTGCAGCTGGTAGGTGTGGACAAGAATCCAGTCTGAATGGGAGAGATTAGCACACTATAGTATTCGGCTTTGTTGGCAAAATGTTTCCTCTTGATTGTTAACTTGGCATACATCAGCTCAGAGGAATAATCTTTATTTTTTTGATACACCAAGGAAGTTTTCTTGTTGCCGGCATTTGTTTGTTATCTGTCTGTTTGTGAGGAGCATAACTTAAACCAGTAAAATATGTATTTTGATTACATTTTCTGGGGATGTATGGTTATATGATTTGTGTTTGTGGATATGGATCATCACCAAAATCAAATTATTTCTTCCATGGTGAATTGACACAGTGGGAAACTGAGTGGTCTTGTCAGAGGCTTGGGCTCTGTGAGTGCTTTTTCTAGTTATTTATGTATTTTACATTAATACTGTTACCCTGTGGCCAAGCAGTTGATGTAGTGGTTAGCACTCTTGCCCTTGCAGCAAGAATCCCCCTGTTTGTGACCCGGCCGGAGCAAGGGCCTTTCTGCATGGAGTTTGCATGTTCTCCCCTGTGTGTGTGTGTGGGTTTTCTCACAGCTTCCTCCCACAGTCTAAAAACATGTAAATTTGGGGATTAGGTCAGTTGGACACTAAATTGCCCTTAGGTGTGAATGTGAGAGTGAATGGTTGTTTGTCTCTATGTGGCCCGTCAATGGACTGGCGACCTGTCCAGGGTGTACCCTGCCTCTCGCCCTATGTCAGCTGGAGTTAGGCATCCCACGACCCTCATGTGGAGGATAAAGTGGTAGGTGGAAAAAAACAAAAAAAACAAAAGTCCTCACAGCAACTTATTTACTCATTTATCATTGTTTGGCAGCTACAAACTAGAGCTTATCACAGTTGTCTCAAATACTAATGCACATCTAAAATGTGCCATCACATATATATTTTTTTAAACACAAAATCATTGTAGATGAAAATCTGTCTATCAAAGTCTGTCCCTAGTAGATGTCGTATCCCACTAGTTCAATTCATTGTGTGCTCACTTTGCAACAAAGGCTGTCAGCCTCACTTCACTGAACAGTTTCTCAACATCACTTTCAGTGGAAGTAGTTCACCTTGCCTCGACCAGCTCTCACCGTGCTTCAGTTAGAGTGAGGGAAGATACACTATGCTTTGCTTTATTTAAACAGTGTCATTTATGTAAGAAACACAGTATGTGACGTTGAACATACTACATTTTCCTGCATTTATTTCTCTTTTGGCACTGTTGCAGTTGTCACTGCTGAGCAAAAAAAAAAAAAAACATGTTTCCTAAATTGACAGGTTGTGGGATTCTTTTACTCTTACTTTCCTGATCTCTCAGGCAATTATCTCTAACCTATTTTTAAAAACACCAGCCTCTTCGTCAGAAAGTCTCTTTGTAAAGTAGAAATGAAGACAGAGGAGACTATTTTTTTTTTTTTACATTTTCAAACCAGGCCTGTATATGTAAACTTTACACCCTTTCATTTGTCAGGAATATGGTGAAAATTCCTTTATATAATTTACACAGTATTTTCTTTTGATACAGTTTATGTCGACAGTTTTAACAAATTAATACGAGGACTGTCAGTTTACCCACTTTATTGTAAACAGGCCGTCCTCTCTCATTCACAAAGTTGTTGTTACATTTATACTGTAGTTAAAAAGAAGTGACTCTCTGTGATAAGTACTGTGATAAGTACAAGTAGAATCGGTGCATATTTCTGCTGACAATAGTAAATACTTGAATTTGGAATTGCTGCTCACTCATTTTCTACGGCAAGGATTACCTTGAGATGCAAAAGAGGCAGTCATGGTTATCATTGACTTCTCCCTCCTTTTTTGAAGGTCATAAACAAATCTCCTGTCAAGAGCCTTCTTGAAAAGGCTTCTGCAGAGCCTTTTAACATTCACCGTCTACCCAGATGAGATGGATGTGTATGGAGCAAGAGGGATACACACAAACTGCCATATAACACTGGCTAAATCCTCAACAAAAACCATTACATTTTTAGAGGCTTGCTTGTGTCTGTTGCCTTCTGTTTTTTTCCTCTTCCCCTGTGGTCACTGACATATCGCTCCAGAGAGGGCAGCTTTGCAGAGAGCTGTGATTTGTAGGTAGTGACAAGGCCATTTCAAGCCTTGAAAGGGAATGGGGACTTGAAACATAGGCTTATTATGCTTTAAAGTATTTGTGGTCATAGAAATTGAATCAATAGCACAGGCCCTGAACCCCCCCCCCCACCTTTTTTTTGGTGATTCATCCCCAAGCATTGAAAGAAAAGAAGAAGAAAAAAAGATAGACTTTACTTTCTGGTGGGAGGTCGTCACCTTGTGTTCCACACTGAGAGACGAACAAAGGTGTTATTTTCTGTGTCAGAGGCTCATTTTGACAAAAATAATAATAGAGGGGAGACAGTAAACACCTGCAGTGCACTACAGGGTACTTGTGAACACTGACATAAACATTGATAAAGGAAATTAATATATCAGTTTTCTTTTGCTGCAGTTTTTTTCTATCACTGTGATTTGATTTCATTTGCAACATTTATTTTTAACAAGAACAAAAAGATTTAAAAAAAAATCTCAAACATGTAATTGGGTCTTTTGTATTATTTACATTTAATGTCAGAAAATAACTCATTATTCCCTATACAACATTTAGTGACCAAATGTTGCTGTTCCTCATCCATATTGTGAAAAATCTATTAATTAATTTTTATATTTGAACACCTTCTTAAAAGTAAATATTTCATCAGTAACTATTGGGTAAATAAATAAGGTGCAATTGATTTATAGACCTCTAAGAAAAGATGTGACCTTAGATTTTCATCATGCCCTTTAAATTGATTTATGTTGTTTGTTATGTGTTGGCTGTTTGTAGTAACGCATCCTGTAAAGTTTTCTCCCTTTTGCACTGCTTTTATGCTTCAACATGTTTTTATGCATGACTATCTGTGGGCAGATTTTAAAGGTCTTAAATGTCACACAGAGACGGTTTGCTCATCCAATGACAAGACATGAAAGACCAGATGAAAGTCCTAAATGCCTCTACACCCTCACAACACACACACAGGAGCACAAACATGATCCTCTTTGTGATTCTCTATTGGTCAGTTCACCTGAAAGGCCAAATCGATACAAACTACACCTGATCACAACCTCAGCTTTCGTGCAGATTGCTGAGCCAATAGACTGCTTTTAGATCAAGCACACCTCATTTACTTTTTGCTCAGCCTCTGGGAAAGAAATGGAGCTGGCAAACAGCGTCCCCATGTCTGCTACAACCCTCCCCACAACCTGCCAAGCCTTTTCCCCCTGAGGCTTCTGTCATTTCAGGCTCACCCCACTAACCCCAGGGGACAGATGGAGACTCCATGCTAGAAAACGTGACCTCCATATCTTATTTGTTCCTCTCCCACAGCATCATCATTATTTACCTGGGCAGATCTCTTGGCCTCCTTGATGTCTGCCTCTTTGTCTTTATCCCTCTCTCTCTCTCTCTTTCTTTCTCTCTTTCTCTCGCTCTCTCTCTATCTATCTATGTATCTCTTGCTTCCCTGCAGAACCTTCGTTCACTCAGACTGGTCCCTGAAGATGAAAACATTTTACTCTGAGGAGAGGAACAAAAGGCTACAAGACAATTACTGTATCTACAAATCCTAAACCCACTCATATACGACTGTTTTATCATCCACATGAGGGTCACAGGGCCAAATCCTAAACCAAATCAATATAAATAAAAAAATAGGGTAATAGCATATCATACTGTATACACTACAGTTTAATTGAATCATTGTAGACTGAGCCAGAGATGATGATGATTTACATCTCAGCTGTTTTCCTTTGTGGCTCTTACCCATGAATGTCATTTAGTAAATAAAACCATCTTAACAAATAAAACAAGTCTCAGTGTAGAATTGGTCCTTGATTAGGGTTAGAAGGAGTCTAGGATTTCAGTGTAATCTAATTAAATATAATCTTGCTTTAAAATGCAATAAAAACCTTGTTAAAATGCCATCCTAAATTGGATTGCATTTAAAAATTAATCTAGATTTGTCTAACAGTGTGATGTGTATGAGTTCAGGTTTAATTTTAGTCAAGATCGTTCTTCCTCATCGCTCCAAACACATTTATCTGCCATAGGTACTCATAAAGCGCCCAACATGATACATAAATTGACCATGAAGCTGGCTGTGGGGTTTTGTGTCTGTGCTGTGTGTGAAGCATGCTTATGCAAGTAAAAGGAAATTGATCAAATATCTGTTGCTGGTTGTTAAGGTGAGGATTGGCTTACCTGTCTGCTTTTCTAAACCGGCAGTGCATGTAGACGCACATTATTTTTTTCCGCTTCCATCTTTCCTTCCTTCTGCACACTCTTCTTATCAGCGCCAGAAGCCTGTAGTTCATGCAGCTAGGTTATTTGAAGAGAGAGGGGAAGAATTGAGTCATGGTAAAATAGGTTAAATTGGCAATGCACTCTGGAGGCCTGTTGGCGTTTCCATTACTATCGATCAACCACGGCCCTAAAGGCCTTGAGTGGACGACACACTTGATTACAGTTTCTCCAGAACTTTTGACAGGTTTTTTTGGTTGCCTTGCTCCAAACTTTAAAAGCAGCATAAAAAGAAGACCAAATAGGAGCACATTTTAAAACATTTTTTTAAATCGATGAAATATTGTTAATTAAAAGTGATCATAAAATGGGAGCAAAGGCTGACTTTGAAATGCTGATTTTGGGACATTGCTTTGATCCTGTGGAAGTATAATTTTATCTGCAGTGTGTCCAAAAGTGTGAGACCCCACTCTGCATTCAAGGATAAATTTTGCAGAACATACTTGAAGAGGGTTCTGCACATACTTCTTTTTTGATGCTGTGTTATCTGAAGTGCATTACTGTTGAAATACCCATGACTTTTTTCACAGTTGAGGAAAACACCATCTAGAAAGTTCAGTTAGATATGGAGAAGTACTTATACAACATTCTATCATGAACGTATAGGAAGTGCTCTACTGATTTCCATTGTGTTTGCTTTCCATAGAGGTTGGTTGACAGTTATACTGGCCACTCTGTTTGTTATGTTCTCCTTCAAGCCCTTGTAGCTGGCATTCTAATTAAACTGCTTTTAATGGAGACTGTTTATTGCTCCTTACAGGGCCTCTCTTTTCTGCTGCAGTTAATTAGCCCCATGTCATGTGATAACTAACACAGAGGACATTTAGATCTGTGCCTCTTCTATGTGTCCCTCTTAAATGGAGGAGCAATGGCTGCGTTATAATGTAAGGGCATGTTGGTATGGAAAAGATGTGTGCAGCATATTGACTGTCCTTTTGAGCAACAAGCACCGTTGTTTGATGTCATTTGTGTAGTGTAATTTTTAAAGACACATCAGGATAGTATGGAGACCCTGATGATTCAATGCGAATGGAAAAGCCACAACACAAACACAAAAGCCACAACATGAATACAAAAGCCACAACACAAACACAAAAGCCATAACACGAATACAAAAGCCACAACACAAACACAAAAGCCACAACATGAATACAAAAGTTTACCAAGTTTACAGTTTCTTAAGTTTACCAATTTGCATATCAGTAATTCTCACAAGATACCACTCCAGTAATCTGGGTTTCCGTGGTCAAATTAGCTGTTCCTAAATGTGAAGTACGTTGATGTTCTTCCATTACAGTACATTTACTCAAACAGTCCAAATCAATCAGTCCTTTTTCTGGTTTTCAAAATAAAATCTTATCAAAAGTGAATACAGCGTACTGTGAAGAAAAATGGTAAGTTATCCATCAGTGGACTTATAGTCATTCATCTTGTTTTGTATTGGTTGTCTTGCAAATTTCTTTGTATGTATTTAATACTCATATTTTCTTACCTTAATTTTCTTTTTCTTTTTCAGTATGTCTACTGTGTTGTGATCTTTTCCTGCTGTAACACTGCAAGTTTCCCCATATGGGACGAAGACAGGAATGTATTGTCTTATGTTATGGTATTGAAAAATTTTATGAATAGTTTATGCTTTCAGTTTTATCTTCAGGGCCACCGTAAGATAGTGTTACGTGCCTTCATGAGTGGGTTGACAACATACACTTGCTTTTTTTACACAAAACTATTCCATTTCCTCTTCAGAGAATAATTTGTCTTCATATCTAGCAAAACATTATAATTGCAATCCACTAAAGAGCAAGCACACTTATAGCAGACAGGTCCATTACATATTAGACCTAAAACATACCCATAAGTAATTAAGGCAAGTCTTCATAACGATGTATTAAGAGCAGTAACTTCTTTTCTGCAACTGAAGTTCAAATTTTGAATTTGGAGAAACATTCAATTGTGTCATGTGGTCTAGATCATGTTCATAGATTATTAAAATCCATCAATATATCTTCTGCCGCTTATCCGGGATCGGGTCGCGGGGGCAGTATCTTAAGCAGAGAAGCCCATTTATATATAAATTTTATATATACAATATATTTAGCTACGTTAAATTGACAGGATTTGCCTACCCTCCATCAGTATCACCCCTGTCTGCTTTGTCCTTGCTGGAGGAGAATGGGCTGTTGTTACTGTCATGTGTTATACAGTACACTTGCCTGCAGGGTCATATATGGCAGCTTGAATACTGCCTACATCAATATAGTGGGAACCAGTAGCAGAAAAATCAATGTATCTGACAGACGCTGTTGTTCCAATTCAGTAAAATCAAATGTTGGCCTGACCTTTTGAATACTGCTGACCAGCACTGAGATGAAAATGGGCTGTCTGTAATACTGCAAGGACACTGACAAAATCTGGCATGTATTAATGGTACAGAACAAACAAAACCTCTAATAAATGCTAAAAAACCAAACATACACTATTATTTCTCTCAGAATACTGAAGGGAATATTGTGGGAAGAAGGATTGGAAGGTCAGAGCACATATGCACACCAAATGCATTTTAAAACACACAGCAGCAAACTTCACAGATGATGCTCTGGGGCAGTGGGGTTCTTCATCTGGTGCCAAGAAAGCAAACCTACAAACCCTTTAAGATTTGAAGTTCATTTCCACCAGAATTCCCTTTACTATTTACTTTACTACTTTACTATTTAGCTCATGCCACGCATCCAGCTGAGTCAAAGTGCTACCTGTTGAAGACATGCTAGAGGCAATGACTCTGCTAGAGCCAGTTAGAGAGGGCAAGGAAGTACTGGAAGGCAGAATACTCTGATACTGTCAGAAATGATCCACGTAACGGCGCAGCACCCCCTCTGTTCCAGCCACCTTTGCTCATTACTACAGCTGTCCAGGAACACCAAGTAAATTCCACTAAGGAGTGTTTGATCAACATGGCACTCTATGACTGAGGGAGACAGACAACCTGTTCTTGACTTATCCTCTGCCTACCCACTTCTTCTCTGCCTTTCTGTCTCTCCTTCATTTTTGTCTTTTTATTCCCTCTTCCTTCCACTCCCTTAAGTCAGAGGAGAACAAAGGGAGAAACAGAAGAAAACCAATATAACCTCTTGGCCCTTATCTGCGGAGCACACCAGAGCATGTCTGGCCTCAGACACAGCTTTGCATGTCCTTTGAAGGCCCTCATCTCCCTTTGATTTCAGCCAAATGGTACAGCACTGTGACAGATGCTCAACTTTCAATCTGTCATTCTTGACACCCATCTTTTTAGTGTTGTTGAATCCAACTGACTTTGTTTGGACTGTCTGGCTGTCTGAATGAGGTAGACCTTTAGTTGATAGAGATGAGAAAACTGCTACTTTCTAAGGTCATCTCTACTGTCTTGGCTGTATTTTGCACATTAACATTTTAGATATTTATTTGATGCTGTGAAACAGAGTCATTTAATGTGGAGTCTAAGGGTCATCATCACATTACCTTGAAAACATTCCTTTGAGATGGGCCACAAAAAGGCATAAAAATTCAAGCCAAGGAGAGTCGTAGAAGGCAGCTTTTTTATGAGAGGAAATTAGAGTGAGTAGAGGGTAAAGCATGGAGAGTGAATTTGATTTGGGAGGAGAAGGATGACGTAGCACACCTCTTAAATAGATGAAGCTTCAATTTATGATCAAATTAAAGGGATTTTGTTGCTCAGATTGAACTTGGGAGGTCAAATTTAACTTTTGCCTAAATAAAGAGTAATACACCCATATAATTATGTTTGTGTGATCTGTTGTCAAAACCTTTTGGGTCCATGGTAAGCAGTCACTGGTGTCTAATGACAATAATACGTGGTTACTTTTGTAGCAAGTATCTATTTGGTCATTGCTCATTAGAACTGCCTAGATTTATACTATTAAGCCACAACACTAAAACAGTTATAGCAGTTGTGCCTGTTTCACTCTCAGAACATCCTGCAATGCACACTAAACGGTTTGAGTAAGAGATAATTGGATAGATGCTTGGACAGATGAAATGAACAAGGATTATTTACCCAAAGTAAATCTTAATAACTTTCACACATATCCTGTGCTCAGGAATAAGATGAGATTGTACAAAATGTTTTTGGCATAATATAGTTTTTGCATGCTTATGTGTCTGTGTATCTCTGTGAGAGTTCCTCTCTCTTTGGGCTGATGCAGTGAGCACAGGGTGGGATTTTTTGCATCTAAGAAGTCGCCTGATTTCAAGGCATTTTTGTAGGAAAATAGCTTTATTTATTCTTTTTGGTCTCTTGGGCTAATCCAAAGAGTGGACTATCATTCAGAGCAATATCCCAGCAGGAGGTCTCAATACAAGACCTCTGCTTAATATACTATATCATTCACAGTTTCTTGTAACAACCTCTGCTGGGAGCCCCTTTCCTCTCTTATTCTGCGGAGTAAACACATTTTGGATTAGGAAGCATTTTTGTTACACTCAAAAGTCAATAGAGAGGGAGTAGAAAGTGTATATGTGTTTTTTTTTCCACTTCATGCAGCAGAGCTTTGGGTATCAGCTAGCTTGGGTATAGCCTTTAGTTTCTTTCCACCTGTTTAATTTGTGTAAAGGTCAAATGTCAGACCACACCATGCTTTGGTCTCAACTTGGTCTCTCAGTAAGCAAACCTCTGGCATCATTTTGAATAGCCTTTCAGGCAGTAAAACACATTTTCAGGAATAGATAGGTGGGTGTGATATGACCAACGGCCTGAGGTTCCTTTTGCAACACTTATTAATCAAATCACCAAGATAATGTGCTTCACTGTTAAACAATATTCCCATATCAGACGTAGAACCTGCATCTCTTACCTTGTGCAGTCTGCTTATCTCCCCATGACTCCATGTAGTCCTCGGGGATCTGTCTATGCTGGACTTCCTGTGGCACTTGCAGATATACAGTATGTGCTGATATTAGGCAAAGACCTCTCTGCTCTCTTTGGCTATGTGGTGAAAACAATGGCCTTCTTCTGCTCTGGATGTGTCCCTTGCCTATTTATCCCCTTTTGAACCAGCATGTTGCTACCTTCCACAGCTTTGCAATATGCATGATGTGAAAAATTTGTATGTGCAAAATGGACTACTTCTAAATTTTCAGATGAGGACAATAACATGGTATTGTATTTCATTGTAGCTCTCTTGTGATGCTTCCTTACTCATGGTCAAACAACTGTATTTATCTTGTTGTTATTCTCTCATCTCCTGTTTCCACCCTGCTTGCCCATCTTAGCATCTTGTTTGTAGGACTTGCTTCTTATTCCATTTGTCGACCATCTTCTTCCATCCAGCAAAAAAAATAAAAAATTATATATATATAATAAAATAAAATAAAAAACAAATTCAAACCTAGAGTTCAAATTTTGGATGAGTCATGCAGCTATTCTGGGTTATGATCTGCACTAATAACCACTCTATCACAAAGTGTTGTACATTGAATTAAGGAACATTATGCTCTATGATGTTTTTCAGTCTGCCATAAATTAAATGCAGTCATGAAGATTTATTTTTATTGATGAAGCTACTTATTTGGTAAATTAAATTGCGAGAACAGTTGAATTCCCCTTCTCAGGAGCAGAAGCAGCAAACTGAAGCAAGTCAGGGATGCAGTTTTTCTTCAGTGTCTCATTAATTTCATGGCCCAGTGCAGTACTTTAATATCTTCAGGTGTCGTCTCTGATTGGGGCTGTAAAGACAAAGCACTGGATCAGTGTGTACCCTATTCTTCAAACATACAGGACTAGAGAGTGTGCTTCTCTTTGCCTACACACATTCACACTCATCTATACTCACAAATGACTAAATGCACTAGAAAATGTAACATCAACTTATAAAAAGTGTTCTTACAAAAAATAGATATAAGCACCTGTTCTGCTGCTCTGATACTGTGCATTTGGCTTACTCTCTTCCTCCTCTGCCATTTTCCTCTCCAGCCACAAGATGCCACCACTCACACCTGAACCCAGTTTTATACTATCTGTGTTTACATATACCAGACATTTCCACCAGTAAAACATTCATGTTCCACAGTTTTTTTTTACCGTTGTTCCCATCTGCCTTCTTCTACCCATCCATCTCAAGGCTTGTTTTCCTGTAATTGTATTACTGTTACTGTATCTATTTATCTTTGTATGTCTTTATTTGGGCACAGAAATCATTGAACTCACTACTATGCACACAGTCCCTGTTGGATATTTAGTGTGGGATAGATTTGTTTTGAGTTACATGTCATGAAATATGTTTTGCTTTCCATTGCAAAGTCACCACCCATGAACAGACTGTAAGCAATTCTGATTCCTATCATGATCTCCTATGTGTTTCTGAGTCAGGGATCCTGAATGATGTCTTGTTTGTTCGTGAGATAAGGGTCCCAGACGACATCTAATCACCAATTTTGTTTCTGAATGAGCTGATGTCAGGTCAGCTCTATGATCACCCGATCAAGTCAGCTCACATTAAAACCAGCCATGACCAGCTCTTGATATGTCACCAGTTTTTAATTTGTTGGCCTGACCTACATAAGCATCAGCATCCTCACTTTCTTTCTTTACTGACAAACTGAGGTCTTTTACCATTGCTGATCAGTCAGTATTGCCCCCTTCCTTGACCTGGGTCACGGCAAGCCTCTTGGTCTGTACACAGGTCCTGCCTTTGGCACCAAGCATCAGAGTGTCACCAGCCTCCGACAGCTCAGTCAAGCTTTCTGGCTGAGATGTCCAACTCCAACCTTAGGCCAGGGGCACACTGTCCCGACGGTCAGTCAGTGTAGTTTGAATGTTCTCCCCTGTATGCACGTGGGTTCTCTCTGGGTACTCTGGCTTCCTCCCACAGTCCAAAGACATGCAGGTATGGGATTAAGTTAAGTGAACTCTCTAAATTGACCACAGGTGTAAATGTGATTGTGAAGGGTTGTTCATCTCTGCATGTTGGCCCTGCAGTGGACTGGTGACCTGTCGCAGGGTGTACCCTGCCTCTCACCCTATATCAGCTGGGTTTGGCTCCAGCTTCATGTGGAGGATAAAGCGGCATAATGGATGGATATAATTTTTGCATACATATATATATATATATTTGTCAAACAATATGTATGTTTCTTTTAGCTTTCTTATGAGGTCAGTGCTTGCGGTTTCCTGTTCATTTGAACTAGTAGTGAGAGGTAATGTATTCGGCGTTTGCCATTCAGACTGATTCCCTCTTTGTCATCATTCAAACTTTGATTTGATGATATGAATCAGCCTATAGCGCTCTGTAAGCGTAAGGATGTCCTGCTGCCGCGCTGATAAGTGAGCCACACAGAAGGAAAATAGTTCTCACTCCCTTTCTTCCTAGCCTCTTTCGCATAAACCTGTCACATCACCTCAAACTCTTTCTTTTATATCTCTTTAATGTTTGTGTATATGCTGTTTTTTTAATTGATGGGGTTAAACTAGTTGGGACATAAAGCAGTGGGGGTAATGTTGAATGGTTGAAGCTTCTTGGAGCAATTTTAGAATTATTCCTCATGCACTCAGTTCAATAGTATGTGACTGTCACCTGTTTTATTCTCGTCTTTGTAGTGATATGATGTGTAGTGTAGTGTCATCTGTGCTTTTTTCCATTATAGACATCCCTGCTTTTGTGCCTGTGTGCATGATATGGTTTATGCAAGCACACCTTTATGGTCTTGTGAGTTCTGAACAAAAGAATTACCTTTGATCATTTTCCTTCAGTCTGGATATTCCTATACTCATTTGTTTCTGTCCGACTTTGTCTTTCATAACAGGGCTAATTTCCGCAAATAATGAAACTCACTTGCAGACTGATTGCACTTCTTGCTGTTTGGCCATGAGAAATTAATGGAGTGCTGCACAAATATTGCAGATATATTCCCCTGAAAAGAATTAGTCTCCCACCAGTCTGTGATTTGTAATGTAGAGGAAATGAGAATGCACAAATATCCTGTCGAATGGTCTTTTGCACATGATCCCAAAGAAGACATGCCCTTACAGCACCACATAAAAACTTCCTATTTCTTGTGAATAATCTGTATATCTCCAGCCAAGCCTGTATCCCTGGTGGCCAAAAAACATGCAGCTGGTCGGTTATGGCAGAAAATGCCCTGTAAATAAAGAGAGCTAATTTTGTTGCCTG
This sequence comes from Brachirus orientalis, assembly GCA_016785285.1. Taxonomy (NCBI): domain Eukaryota; kingdom Metazoa; phylum Chordata; class Actinopteri; order Pleuronectiformes; family Soleidae; genus Brachirus; species Brachirus orientalis. Next base: position 2,349,456 of record JAFBJR010000096.1, on the reverse strand, counting down.
CGGCTGCAATGGGCATGCTGACCTTATCAGGAGAGCGTTGGTCTGTCTTTTCCATCTTCTGTGACTCACCAACCCTGCTTCCTCCCACAGCAAAGGCGGCTCTCTGTACAGAGCTAGATTTCAATAACCTCTCAAGCATGGAGAGCAGAGAATTGTAGAGGGAGAAAGGGTGAGCATGCAGGAGGATGCCTAGTCCCTTTGTTGTTTCAGTATCCAGCTTTACAAAACACCGTTGTTCCCCTACAAATGCAAAGCAACAAAATGCATTTCTGCACAGACCAGATGCAGAAGGCTGATGGATAAAGGGAACTTACCGAGGGTCTAATTTAAGGAAGTGCTGTCATGATGATAATGCAGGGTTGGCAATGGATTGACTGGTCTTCTGGATATCTATTAGAAACATTCTGAGGTATTTTGGCATGGTTGTATTGTATGGAGGCAGAGAAATGGAGAGATGAGAAAGAACGATGGAGCTGGAGGCACTGGCAGTGATGGATCACCTGTACGCTGCAGCTGCCCTTCCACACAGAACACACCCTCAGAATTGATGAGCCACACCTCTTGTTCCCCTGTCTCCCTCTTCCTTACCTCCCCCATTCTCCATCTTTTGATTTCCTCTCTGTCACTGTTCTCTCTCCATTTTTCAATTTATTCCATTTCTTTGCAGCTTCTTCATGCCTACAGTATGACTTTACACTTAAACCCCTCTCTTAATTTATTTATTTACACTTTTTCTTTACTACCCCACCCACTATGTGTGTCAGTGTGAAACAGAAGAGTCATGGAATTGCCATACTAATAAGGTTAGAAGGAGCATCTCTGTTTCTCAGAGCAACACCTTTATAAATGACAGAAGCGTGTGGCCCTGCTGGTGTTCAATCACCCCTGCAGGGGCTCACCCACAGGGAACTCAACAAGAACAGTGTGTGAGTGATTGTGTACGTGCATGTTTGTGTGTTATTGCATCTGTGGGTCTTACAGCACTATTCTTACTGTGGAGCCAGTTGGAGTGGCCAACAGCATTAGAGAGGAAACAGATCTGTAGGCAGAATGAAGGCGAAGGAGAGAAATGACAGCCTGGAGCTCATCTGACCAGTACTGCCTTGTTATGAGTCCCTGATGTGTACACCAGGGGCTCACAAAACAGACACTTCCTCCCTTTATTGCCTTACACCACCTCTATCTCTGCTCTGTAATCTGTCGCCTCACAGGCCCAGTTTATGGCCTCCACTGAGAAGCAAGATGCTCTCTGCTCATGCAGGTCTATGTTATACCCCCTTTTTCATATTTTTTCACTGTCTGAGTTTGTGCTTGTGTTTTAGGACAGAAATGAATTTTGGATTATACAAACATATGCTTAGCCTAACTGTTGCTAGAGGAAGGAGTAGGGGAAGAAAGGAACACCATGCAATTATTTCAGTGTGTTTGGGATTTAAAATTTAAGTTAAAATCAAATGTGATAAATATAGTCAAACTGATTAACAGGAAGTAGTAAAGTTAATAAAAACAAATTCTTTAAAAATACATGAAAAATAAGTAAAAATGGTGTCATATTTATGTGCAAATCAAGTATTCCTTGATAAAAAGTCCTTGATAAAAAAAAAAAATGGTTTTAAGACATGATCTAAAAGAAGTAAGGGACATAGTTTCTCTCAGAGCAATAATGAGAGTAGTAGTAGGTGACATAAGGGGAGGATGACCATGATTGGATAGCAGTCAGATCTTGATGTGGACACAGGAAATGCATGTTAATGCCAGGTGTAAAGGGGGGCCATAGACAAAGCAAAACTTAAGGATGTTCGTACTCACTACTCACAACCTGGACACTGTGTTTCTCATCAGTTGTGTTTCTCATGTCCTTTCTATAAGTTCATGTTGCTTCTCACTAGGCTACAAAACAGAACACATTTACTAATTCTAGAGTTCATTAAGCTGCACCAAGACATGTATGAAGTCAGCATTGCTTTGGGATTCAGTGACAGTAGCTTTTCTCTCAGCATGCAGACGCTTTAAACCAGAATGTTATGAAGGCTAAATGGGAGAATGGTGAAGGTATATGGCACCAAGAAACCTATTACAGTTCTCCTTTAACCGCTGTGAATGCCAGCTTACATCAATAGCAGAGGAAAGCCTTTTTGGCAAGTGAGCTTAGTCACAGGAAATGTGTCACTGAGCATGCATGTCTGTGTATCTTTCTGGCAAGTGAGCATAAATGGTCAGAGAGGGAAAGGGAAGTAGCTGTGAAGCATGCAACACTTCAGCCATGAACACCATGGAATGGAACTGACTGCAGCGTCATCATTCCTAACCATAAAAGCTGCTTAGCCAGTTAGTGCAGTCTAGGTTCATTCTTTCGTCGCTGGCCAGTCTGAGCTATTTTTAGCCTCCCACGTGCCTCAACTGGAGTTGTAGCTACCTGGATATGAGGGCTTTGTCACTTCTGCAGGCTGGCACATCACTGATGGTGCAAGCTTTATAGCTTCTTATTTTCACTGCTAGGGCTGCAAAACAACTCCTGCAGTGCAAGGAATGAACTGAGACCTGAGACCTAATAAAGATAAAAGTTGCATCTGGAAAAAAAAGAAGACAAAATAATTCTTGTTTCAAAGCTGAAGTATTAAAATTTGTTATTTAGTTTATTAGTAGTTTATTATGCTCCTTCATCTGGAAACGGACTCTGTCATGCAATACTGTCACACCTGACTGAGGGAGCTTTTGTGTGTTTATAATATTGTTGGTTTAAAATTATTATAGCAATTAATGACTGATTAAATACAATAATACAATAACTAATACAATTAAAGTTGGGAGTGACTTCTATTAAGTGCACTACTACATAATTACACAAAACAATTGCTGTAACAATTTTATGGTCATCATTCAAGATTAAACAAACCATTGCATGTAAAATTATACTCAAAATAAAAGATGGGACTTTCAGCAGGTATATTTGTATTTTGGAAGGTTTTTTTCTTTCATGGTTCATGGTTAGGTGTTAAATCCTTTCGGTGTTGAACATGCATTGTTAGTCACGCATTGTGTTTGAAATGTCTTTCTCCTGCAGGTGTACAAACTTATGCTTATTTAATTCAGCATAATAATATTCTAAATTCCCTGGCATGGTAGACAAATTCTCCAAACAAATCTATTTGAAATGACTGCGCTGCAATCCCATGGCAGATTACTGGTTTTCAAACAAACTGAGGGCTCAAAGACACAATAGTTTCTCTCTTGAGCCTACTGTAGATACCTATGCCAGTCCTGTTAAAGATAACATGTCCCTCTCCCACTGTGCTCTTCCTGTTGGCTGCTGTGGAAAAATTCTGTTACTCACTGGGTGGTAATCTGCGGATTAATGACAGCAACACATCTTCCAGTCTTGTAGCAGTGCCACACAGACGGGCCAAGACTCAAACAAGGGACTGACATGAGGAAAAGAGCTGTTCCGACACTCTGTCAGTCCTCCACTAAAACAAGTTTTCAAAAGCGCAAATGTTTTCAATCAAATAAATCCAAATTCCTCAACCATATGACTGGCTGTAACTTTAACAGTATGACCACAAGGCACTTACTGTGTTAAAGTGGTGGCCACTTTGTTGATAAGAGTATGAGTGGATTAAGTTTAAGGGTTAAGGTTTAGGGTTATGTTTTTTGCAGATATGTTTTGGGTAATTGGTCCCTCTGGAGCCTCTGTGTATGTGTTACTGTACATTTTTCTAAGCTCGAATAGTAACGCTGGTATGTTTGTTTTTCCTGCAGAAGATGGTATTAAATTCAAATCCTCAAATCTTTATTCCTGCCACTTTCTTCTCCACTGAGTTTTATTTACTTAACACCTGTTGTATCTACAACCACCACTACTACAACTGTAGCATAAGACACTGCAGCTGAAGTGATAGAAGTCCCATTGGCTTTCTGAGGCATAGTAATAGCACATATCCAATATGGAGGCAGAGAAAAGACGATTTGAACAATGCCTCAGGCAGTGCCTCTGGCTACAGGGTCAATTCTCTGTCTCTCTTTCTCTCTCACACACACATACAGTATGCACACACAAGTACATACCAAGTGTGTTTTGCCACTACACAGAGGCAGACGCATGTGTCTCACTGAATTACTTTTTTTTTAGAAAAGGCAATGGGAGTCATTCTATTCTTGTAGGAGAAAACAAAGTCAGTTCTGATTTCATAAGACAACTCTCCTATTTGTTGTGTATGTCTAATAGTCTTTATTTCTCTATTCTGTCTGATCAGGTTGTGGCTCCTCCGTCTGCGGGGGCTTTCCGGGAACGGCCCTCTAAACCAACCACCTTTCGCAAATACTATGAGCGTGGAGACTTTCCAATGGCACTGCAGCATAGCTCTAAAGGAAACCGCATTGCATGGAAGGTAGCGTTGCAGCCCTTTGTTAAGGTCTAACTAATGCTTATGTGTTTTTTTTTTTTTTGGTTTGTTATTTTGCCTTTTGCTCTGTTACTGTACTGTTTGGCAATAACTTGCCGTCAGTGAATACTGTAGCCTTCATGCACATGATGCAAGTGTCCATCCACTGCAAGTGTACACCCTGGACACATCTCTAGTTCATCGCAGGACACATAGAGACAAACAACCATTCACTCTCACACTCACACCTATGGTCAATTTAGAGTGTCCAATATGCCTTTTGGTTTTTGGGAGAACATGTTGTTCCGATGGGGTCACAAACCCGGGTCTTCTTGCTGCAAAGGCAAGAGCGCTAACCACTTTGTAAATAAACCATGAGCACCATCAGAGTGATTTACCACGTAGTAAGAAAGACCACCTTTTTCTGCCGAGAAAATCTTCATTCTAGTTGCAACCAGACTGTGTGTGGAACAACATGTGTTGTGCATCTTGACAGTGTTTTCCTAAAGATGAATCGCTTAAAATTTTTCACAAATGAGAAAAACATATGGAGATACTTTTCAACATCTTTCTAACATCGGAGCTTGTTAGCATATAACATTGTGTTCATTATTGTTTCATGAAACATTTTGAATATTTGTGGTGATGAAACACCTGAATACTGATTTTTCACACTGAACTATGGCAATGGTCTCAGCTTTGAAACATTCTGGACAGCTCTAGTGTGCATCGTGTGCGATTCACCAAGACTCCTCAGTATCATTAGGCTCCTGATTGGCACAGTGTGTGTGGGAATGATGCATTGCTCTAATCACCATATTGCTTTATTTAAGCAGCCACTATGCTTCCAGCTATTTAATAATGCAACTTCTGTGCAACAACCACTCTTAATGACATTAATTCATAGTAAGCAATGATAAATGAATAAAACAAATTATGCCCCATTTCTTTGCCTTTTCCTACTTGAAAAGAGAAGAGGAGGGATGATGGGTGAGTGAGCTTCCTCAGTAGTTAGCTGTCTGTCTTCAGGTGAAAACACTGCAAAAGCATCTCTCTTTGCATGAATTATTTATGTCAAATGTTCAAATGAATCTTTGCGTTTGCAAAATATAATGGATTTCTTTTGTGCTCTGCCCATGAAAAAGCTCTCAGCAAATGGGATCTGGTGTATGAAATTGTTGCTGTCATATCCAGTGAGGCTGTTATGCTTATTGATTTTCCCCCAATACTTAAATACACACTCGTCATTTTTAAATTCCTTGAGAAAAGAAGAGTTTATTGCTTCAGTCAGCTGTGACTCTTTGGATTTTCATTTTGACTCTCTGCGATTTTTTTCTACGAAACAGTCTTGGGCTGCAACTTACAATTATTTTCATAATTAATTAGTCTGTTAGTTGTTTTCTTGATTATTTGATTTGTTAATTTATAGTTTTTTTTTTGGTCCATAAAATGTCAGAAAATGTTGAAAAATGTTTATTGTTGTTTCCTTAAATACAACATGGTGATGTTCTCAAAAGTCTTGATTTGTCCACAAACCAAAGATTTTTAGTTTTAATGATTCCTTTGTTATATGGAGCAAATAAACCAGAAAATGTTCTAATTTTATACCCTGAAAAATCAGAGAGAAAAAAAAAGCACTCCACCGATCAATTGACTATAAAAATAGAGGGTGATTTATTTAGTAATTGATTAATCCTTGCAGCCCAAAACAGTCTATTCTTTTTATTGCATACAGATTTTTTGTTTCCTTTTTGTTAAATTTAATTTTCATCAGTATATAGTTATTATTAAACATTTCAGGTGGTGATGCTAGGAACTCAGTACATGCGTCTGTGTGGTGTAGTTGTGAATGCAGTATAACAGTGAGTGCAACCATGATTGGAGTAAGCGGAGAGGGTTTGCTGTGTGTTTATACTGAGCTGCCCTCTGGGCAGAGGTTCAGGAGGGCAGCTCAGGATCAATCCCAGTCTGAGATCTCAGCCTCCTGGCAAATAAAAAGTCTGGACACAGTAAAAAAAAGAGAGAGTGAGAGCCTCTTTCGGAAAGAAAAATAAATGATGTGTTGATTCAGTTTGTGGGCTGAATACTCAAGCATACGGAGAAATTCTGCTCACGTGTGCATCTTTTTATGTATTATATGGATTACTTTGATTGTGGGCATTGATGAGAGTGTGTTTGCTCATGTTAGGGCTTTTGCGTCCCTCCCACAAAGTTACTGGTCACAGCTTTGCACAGCAGCAAACAGCCAATGTGTCACACCCCTCAAATTGACCTGAAATAGATGAACAGGCTGCATAATCGGCCAAACAGGGCTGACCGATCAATATCAGCATCTCCTTTGTACAGGTGCACTGACAGTAGTAACTCTCTCCCCCCTCTCCAATTTAGTGGTCATTTTTCCCCTGAGCAGCAGGGAGCAGCAACATTTCCCCTCTATTCACACAGTAGCCCAGCAGTGGCCTTTAAACATTATTAAATATTATATTATTATAATTATTATAAAGCTTGTGTTTCCCAGACTTCTTTTATTGGAAGATGCTACTATCAGTATCAGGTTAGTTGCATTTATTGCAAAACACAAAACTCAGTTTAGCAACTCAGCTCTCAATTTCATTAAAATTGCTTCTTTCTTATAATCAGCAAAATAAAGATGGGAGCAGGAATCCACGTGTCCTTTTATAATAGTAATTATTAATAAAACCTTTTTACTGGCGTCATTAAAAACGCCAAAGTTGCCTTCCAAGGCAAGAACAATTATCAGAATGAATATGCCAGTGAAATGTGTTTTGGGATGCAATCTGAAAATAGTCCTTCTTGTCTGAGGTTTTGTAACTGGAATGGTGCAAGTTGTCCCTCTCTCTCTCTTTTTTTTTTTTATTTTTTTTTATTTTTATTTTTTTACCAGGTTCAGCTTGGCCAGCTTGATGACAGAGATTATAGATTAGATTCTTGCTTGTTGCTGTGATACTGATCGCGAGCAGAAACAAAGCAAAATGAATTAAATGTTTTTTTGTTTTGTTTTACATCACCTTTATTCCTGCTTGTGGAATAAGGTATGGTACTGTAATTTTGGTTTGGGCACATTAACTCCTGAAATGACTCAGAGGCTTTGGCTTGAACTTGCTTTCATTAAGAATCCCTCAATAAATAAAGCTCTCCATCATTTCATGCTGGACAGGCAACGTCGAATTGGCTTGTTTGTTCAGTCTTGCAAACTACTTACAAAATGTGTTTCTCAGCAGATTCAAATTAATTTACTAGGTAGAAATTTAAATCAATGATATCAAAATATTGCTGTATTGGTGTTTGTGTGTGTGAGCACCTGCATCGTGGTGTATGCTAGTGGTTGTATCACATACTGTATGTACAGTGGAAGTGCAAGTAACCTAAATGTCAAGGGCAAGTTGAAAAAGGGAGGGTTGTATCTGAAAGGTAATTTGGCTCTCCAGAGGTAAAAGCCTCAGCTGTAATAGCGCGCTCAGGTAAAAGCTTTACATGTATGGGGAACATGTGCGGCAGACAGATAAGAGAAAAAGACGAGTGAGTTCCTATCCTCTGTGTGTACTTGTGTGCCCATGTGTTTGTGTGGTTGCATGTGTGCACGTCAGCATGTTTGTGTGTGAACTGGGCCCCTGCCACAACGTAGAAGCCAAAGGCATGCAACACTGGTGAAATCTTAGAACCCCAATGCCAGGGAGGGAGGGAGGGAGGGAGGGAGGGAGAGAGAGAGCGAGCGAGCTCCACAGGGACTCGGCAATCAGGAGACATGGCAGCCGTTTGGCTCTCAGTTATAATGTATGAGTCGAGGTCTTCCTGTTTTCCCTTTGGGGGCTTGGTTCAACTCTCCCATCTCTACCCTCTGCTGTGCTTTGCAGGCTTGGAGCCAAGCATCATGCACAGTAATATGCACACACTCATCTCACATGTACTATACTCCCTAAACAGCCATGTTTATTTTATTTCATTGATTGCCTATCTGTTTTATCTCCTCTCTTGATCTGCTGTTCAGCTTTGTGCATCCAATACGCTCCAGGTTGTTGTTTTGTCCTCTTTATAAATCCTGCCTGTCTGTTTTTTGCTGGCTTCCTCCTCTCCATGTCACCCACAACCCCCCCTCTCCTCAATCATGCACTTTGTCTATTCCCCTTTGTCCTTTTATGGGGTCTGTCTGGGGGCAGAAGGAAAAGCCATTTCATAAAAATATCAATGCAAACCAGATTTCTGCCTACCCTCCGCCACTGACCCAGCCTCAGTCTGCAAAAGGGGAGCAGAGATGGGGGGGGGGGCAATCAATTAATCTGATCAAGCGCTTTAGGAAATAGAGAGCATAAGCGATCCTAGGGGACGGATATCCATCTCCTTGGGATGATTGAATTACGCGCAGAGTGAGAGTTGGAGAGAGGAGGGAGAACTGGAGAAATGAGGTGGTGACCGAGGATGAGGGAACGTGTGCTTGAGAAACATGGTGTCAGTGTATGGTTGATATGAAAAAGTGAAAGATAGAGCCTGAGAATTATACGGAGCAAGAGCAAAAGAGTGGCGGTGAAAGAGAGATGAGGTCATTGAAGAAGCACCATTTTAGCTGTCATACTTGAATGTTAATTACCCCTTCTTTTGACAACTATATTACATGGCATAGGTACATCGTTTTAGTTTGTCAGTTTACAGTCGAGAACTACTCTTTACACATTTTTCATTTAATTTAGAATAAATTATTATGCGGTATATGCAAATGGGCCAGCATTATGGGGAATTTTATGGCACAAGGTCTGCATTATTGTCTTGTTTCTGAATTTAATTTGTTACGATATCATAGACAAAGTTTATGATTGACAGGAGCTCACTGTAACAGTTTCTGCTAATATTATCTCTTTACTGAAAATGGAAAACTCAAAGTGATCTAGTATTATTTTTACTAGGAGATACAATAACCACCCAAAAGTACGACAGCATGGCACTTTCACCACAGCTGTCTCAAATATATGCCATGGAAGTTGAGCTCTTCTATTGTTTTGTAAGCTGCAAATGGTGCAGCATAGTGCTGAGGAATGCAGTGTTTCTTTCGATTGCCATACTCTTGCAGAAAATGACCTTCTTTTCTACTTCTGCTAAATGCATACCTTACCCTTTCCACTTCTCTCTGTGAATGATTTCTTATCTCCTGTGAGCACTAGAGCTTTGTTGGGGAACCTTTGAATAGACAGAATAAAACGGGGTTAACCATGCGTTTTCTCCGGCTCCCTGGCTGAAAGCTGGATACTCTGGGGGGGATAGTTCTGTGTCATAAGGAAAAAGATGAAGCACAATAAGAGGAGAGAATATGAACAAGCCCCCTGAGAGGAGAGAAAAGAGAGAAAGAAGGAGTTTAGATTAGAGAAGTGGAAAAAGTCCTGGCTTTTTTCATCGAAAATGAGATGAAACAGAGAAGGAGGAGGGGTAGAGGCAGGAGGTGGAAGGAAAAAGGCGTTCAACAAACAACGCTGGCTAACCATCAAGGCTGGTATGGGCTGCCTCCCTGGAGGGAGGGAATTGTTGAACAACTGCTGGGAAGACGCCTGATGAGCTACACTGCTGCCATGCTGCTGGTGTGACTGCAGGAATGGAAGGACTGTTGGAACGAAAGCATCCAACAGCGACAGCTTGTCTGCGGATCTTGAACTGCTGCACCGCCTGCCGATCTCAGCCATTATTCATAGCAGAGGAACGCTACATGAAACTGATGATGGTTGTTTAGCCAGTGGGCCTTCCCTTCATACTTCAGTATGAGACATTAGCAAAATGAATTTTTGGAGAAAATGGGGGATCACTGAAGAAGTTTCCTTTTTTTAAAGATACAATGTGAATCAATATAAAACCATTTTTGTTTTTGTTTATTGATATGGAACAAAGTGATGCAGTTCCTGTATGGGGCCAAGATTCCCATCACAGTCCCACCTACCAGCAATGGTTATCTTTTGTCTTTGGTGACAGGCAAACAGCCACTTCCCGTGATCATCTCTCCTCAAGGCAGCATGTCACAGCTTGTATTGGCAGTTTTAGACATGACTGCAGACATGAAAAATGAGCCTCTTATTCTGTGCTGTGATGTTGGGACTGCTGTGGAGTCTCATGTTGTGAGTCCCTTTCTTCCTGTCCCACTGTTACCTCCCCCTCTAATCCCAAGCCACATCTTGGCACAGCTGGGTTCCCTGGGCAGAAGGCAACTGGCACAAATACGCACTCACTCTCATGGAGAAACACAGCTACTCCTTATGGGCAGTTTGGAGAAATCATAGATTCCAAGGGAAAAAGAAGGTAAAGTGATGGATGACATCACAGTGGTGAGAGGGAAGGAGATGGTGGAAGGGGCAGGGTGGCTACCAAATTAGACAGAGACAGAGGACAAGACAGAGAGGGACACGGCTTGTCAGCCAAGGCTACAAATCATGTCCCTGAATGCAACACCAATGCTGTCACCCCCTCCCTCACAGAAAGTAAGCCAGAGATCTATTGATTGGCACTCGTATTTGCTGGCGGGCTCCAGCTCAAAATGGAGCCTTTAATTAACTTAATGGACCAGCTGCAGCTGTGTGTGAGCCAATGAGTGAGGATTAGAAATACAGACAGAGAAAGATAAAATAAGTGGGGTTAACTGCAGACACCTTCTGCTATCGGTCAGGGTGGACAGGACAGACAGAAAAAGGACACGGAGGTGAGACGAGTGGGTTTGTGCCCTCTCTACGTAGTCTGCTCAGCTGACATCTCGATGCCCTTTTTTTAAAAAAAAAAAAAGTATGTATTTAGTTTTTAATCAATATTATGGGGCATAAAATTTAACTGATAAAAAATGGTAATTGGTTTAAAGGAAACATTACATTACATTAATACACTGTATTGATGTCATGACGTTGCTATGATTTTACTTCCTCATTGCTTCTCCAAACTCTCCTGAAAGACTCTTTGCTCATGAGTAACTATGACCTGGTCCCTTATTTAACCTTAAGTTTTTCTTAATCACTTACTGTAGCCCATGTTTTTAAATATGGATCAAATCATCCTCTAAGGGAGAGATACACAACCTTAATCTCTGTTCATATGGGAGCTGTGTGAGACACAGGTCTGCCGCATACCCAGGTTGCTTTTCCAAATTGCCCACCATCATGGTTTAAACTGGTGTGTCTGAGGTCTACATTTGAGTACATGTGTGGAATTTCCTGTGTAATCCCATATGCTACATTTTCAACAAGGAGTCAACCTCAAAGTGCTGGCCCTAATGGTCAGACCCCTGTTTCTGCTCACTGCTGCCCACTTTACCACCCACCTCTCTCCTTGATGCACCAATTCACATTCTTGTCTACTCATCCATTCTGTCAAAGGTTAATTGGTTTGGAAATGATTTGATTCATTCTGGACGTTAATGCTGTTATCATGCCTTTGTACAAAAAAAGAGAGAAAGAAAAACCACCCCCACAAGCACTTAAGCCTAATTTAAAATAAAGGAGAAAATGAAAAAAAAATCCAATTTAATCATTTTTTTTCTTACTCATGCTCTGGCTTGTCCCCACAAGTCTTTTCCTTTAAATTATGGCAGAATTTCATTACCTTGAAAGCTTTTCTGCCCCCTCCCTCTGCTCCACTCCCTGTCTCCAATACTTTGAATGGATCAGGACTAATGTCTTTCTTGTAACCTCAAGGTCGGAATATTTGGATCCATGGAAGTGCTCAAGGGTTTCAGTGATTAATGCACTGTACAAAGTACCTTGGAATAATGCGGTGGCTTATGGCTACACAGAGTGATCAGTGGTGCCCCCCCACCCCTTGCACACACATCCACACACACATGCACAAATATGCAAAAAAGAGTATGTCTGCTGCAGGTAGTAGTAAATACAGGTCCCGCAGTCAGTGCCCTTGATGTAGATCATCGGTGGTACTCTTGTTCTGAAACAATTCCTTTCATCAGCACAATACAAGTCTTTCCCAAACATCTTTGTACTTCAGTTTACAGTATGTTACATTTTTACTTCATGGACACGACCAGGCCATCACTCCCTTCAGGGCTGGTTATAGGATGATGGACTTTCATTGGAGCAGATCATTCTCTGAGGAGTTTCTATCTATATAAAATTCAAATTACACATCAGTTTTTCAACAATAATTATATCTTACTTTTCATTTACTTATCAGAAAATAACATCTTAACATCAAAGGGACACTGGTCTCTCCAATAGCACAATACTCAATTAGTACTGTGGTCTTGATGGTTTTTGCTGACACAGCTGCGATGTCTGATAAACATTTTCTCTGTCACTGCTTACTTGCAGAGGTCCTCAACATGGCTGCGGTGCATGCCGTCCACACCCTATTCAGACAATGGGGCCTTTTTATTGAAGATGTTTGCAGAGCTGCAGATGCTATCTTCACTTTTGTTAATTATTTATATTTGGTTCCACAAATCTGATCAATAGTTAATTGAGCCAGTTGGGACACACACACTATAATAGAGTTATTGAGTAATATTTTACTGGGCTATAGTTTAGAGACAAAAGTAAAAAAAAAAAAAAAACTTGTAGGACATGCTCAATGGTACACATCTCCTCTCTAATCTTCACTCTCCTAGCAGCAATAACTCTAAATGGGGACATTTTAAAGGAGAGGACTCACAGCCATTCACTTGATTGAAGCACCATTTAAAGTGGCAGGTAGCTGACTAGAATACACTTGTAGTGTTTGTCTCTGGTGGGTTGTTAGGAAGGAGAGGCCACTGAAGTCCAGCTGTATTTATCAAAGTGTGCACATAACAAAATCAAGACCTATGATGTGCCTGTGCTGACTAGTTACCTGCTGTCAATGAAGCATTCGCATTATTCCAGGGCTTGAACTTCTATACATTTTCTTTTAAATCAGAAGCATATGAAGAACTTAATATAGGCACTGGAAATATCAAATAATATGTAGTAATTTCTACTTCTTTTGCTTCAAACTGTATAACAAATTTAAAATATGTGTTTGGTACTATGTTTCCCCGTGTGGCATATTTTAGCAGTTTTATTCAAAAGTTTTTAAGTGTACATTTTATCTTCACATTATTTGTAAAGGCTGTAAAGATATAAAAGTAAGTAAATTAAAATTTAACAACAGGACTTTTTTCAGTAGAAATTTCTATAATCCATCTGTGTGTTTGAGCCAGCATCAAGTCCCACACTTGACAGCATGACTGTTTGCAACAACAACGATGACAGCAAGGCATCTCTGTTCAATTAATATATCATTGCTTATCTTAAAATAGTAGATATAGTCTTTCTCTCTGTTGATAATTATGTGTAAGTAATTTGTTAAAATGCTGACAAATTGGAAAATGTTTGCTGTCAGGAAATACACAAGCTAACACAAGAGTGAAATGTTAATCTAATGTCACCAAAGTATTGTAAACATGCACCATAAGTTATTTGCTGGAACACATTAAATGCCTACAGTGCTATTCAAAATGAATGTTTTGGAAGAACAACCTCTGCTTGGAGCAGATGACCCAATTAAGGTCCCTCCATTCAGCTTTATGTCAGTTCATCTCACAGGGATTCATTTTTTTTACAAAGGGATTGCTTTTGTATGTTTACTTTATTATTTGTGACAGATTAAAAACAGTATGTACAGTTCTGTCTCTGTCTGCTGTTTCTGCCATTGTTGACTCACATTTACCATCTACTCTTCCTCCTTATCCTCCATCTCTCTCTCTAGATTGCTTTATCTACCATTCTTTTGTGCACGTTTCTACTCCATATGTGTGGGCCAAAAATGCAGCACAAGTAAAACAGACTACTGTCTCAGTTATTTACTGGGTATCACCAGACTTCTGTGTTGTGGTCCAAATTGTTTGTACCAAACTTATGTGGACATCACTGTGCAGCCAAAATGTGTGACTGCATGGACTATGTACTATGTTGACTATGTATGCTTCATTCTGCATAGTATGTTTAAATAAAAGAGTGTGGGATGAGGTATGCTGTCATGGAATGCCAGACAGAAACTGACCCTCATTTTAGTGGGACTGGATCCATTGACATGTATTCACAATATATTCACAACTCTTTTGCAGATAAAGAATGTGCAAAGTATGAAGAGGTCTGTAGTATGTGATATAGTATACCCACAAGAGCAAGAAGAAAAAGAAAGGAAAAAAACTTTTCACACAGTGATATTGAGCTGGGTTAGGTTCATTTAAAAAAAACAAACAAAAAAAAAACAAAAAAACAAGTGTTTTAATTAGCACATTAAGCGTTGCTTTGCCAAAGGGGAAAAACAGACCGCATGGGGGCTCAGTAAGTAGTCATTACATTTGCAATAAAGATTGTGGCAGAGGAGGAAAAAAAAGGAAATAATGTTAAAAATGTCTATTCTAGCACACATACTGACATTATTGCCGCTGAAGGGTTACAGAGTACTTCAATGTCATCTATGACAATTTAGCATAAATTAATTGTGAGTTGTCTGTGAAACTCATCCTCTATATGGTGATGCTGAGTCACCGAGCACAACTCTGTCAACTACAAATGAGACTAAACTAAAGAGTGAAATGTTTTTAATTTGGCAGAATTATTTCAACAGTTGCAGCCAAACAGAAAAGCAATAGCCCAATGCAGTCAGACTGGAACACCAAAATGTATCAATTCATTATGAGTGTAGAATTAACAAATTGTTACAAATGATGGACAGTAAATAACATCAACACAGGAATCCTGAAATAAATTAAGCCTTACAATAGTGTTTTTACAGAGGAAGAAAGTTGTAAATAATGCTGAAACCAAACATTCTAGTGTGACTTGAATTGAGCAGCATGCACCATAGTTATAAATTCATAAGTTAAACCTGTCTGATTGAGTTTGAATTTGTGAGAGGTAAATCATATTTGTGTGGAAATGCATAAACAAAACCAGTTGGTACACACAAGCATTGCAGGTCTCTACTTTCCAGATGGGGAAAGCGGAGGAGTGATGGATAAGTCCTTGTGCATTTGAGGCTGTGCTTATTTGTGTAAATGTGTGCTTGTGTGTTTGAGTGACTGACAGGAACTGATACAGGTATGTAGTAGCAGCTCCACGTTAGGTATCTGTCCTGCCACACCTTAGGGGATGAACTGTAAGCGCTTGAATCGAGCTGCTAATACTGCCAGGCCCATAACACATTATGAGGGAAATTCATCTCATTGTTTCTGTTCTCATTAACTAGTTTGAGTAGCACGTTTGCCATTGTTAACTGTCAAACATGTCAATGACTAATCTGACTGGGTGTTCGACCACCATACCTTGTCTTGGCTTTGGTGTTTCCTTATCTCGCCTCTGTTTCCAGCCTGTCACTGATAAGAGGGAAGGAAGGTATATATGTGTAAGGCTGGGGAAATAAGAAAAATGGAAAGAAAAAGTCTGTTAGTACAAAAATAGATTATATTTATTGTGTGTGTTAGAGTCAAAGTGAAAGAGACAGGAATACAGAAAATAATAGGGCATGATTAAAGAGAGAGGTCTCTTAGGTGACACTCTTCCCCCCCTTTTCCCTATTTTGTGGTAGGTCATTTGTTCAACACGCTGTGTTGTCATTGCCCTATTTCATGGGAGCAGATAAACAGCACCTTTAGGTGTTTCCTCATCTACTTGGGCTACAGGCTTTTATAAAGTCTGGAGAGAAATTGCAGGACATCCATCCATTCCCCAGCATCTTAAGGGTAGTCGTTTTTGTGTGTGTACCTGTGTTCCTTATGTTGTGGGGACCAATCTGTTAACATAGTCACATTATGGGGACTTTTCTTTCTTATGGGGACAAAAAAATCAAGTCACCATAGTGTAAATTATTACATTTTAAGGTGAAGACATGTTTTAAAGTTAGGCTGAGGTTAGAGTTGGGTTGAGGGTAAGGTCAGCGTTAAGGTTAGGCCACTAGTAATTATGGTTAAGGTTAGAGTAAGTCTCCAGGAAATTACTGTAAATCAATGCTATGTCCTCTGAAGTCATGGAAAACTGTGTGTGTGTGTGTGTCAGCATTAAGAGGAAGATTTAGTAATTTGGGCTCAGATTGATGTGGCATAAAAGAGGCAAACAGCATGTTGCCATGACTCCAGCTTCATCTTGGGTTAGACCCAGCACAATTGTTAAATCTGATGTGATGGCTGCTCTGGCTCACCTCACTTTGCTGAGACAACCTCTGGCCACAATCCGGGTGTCTTTGTCAGCTCAGAGCAGCTGGGCCCCCAGAATCGCTGAGGTGGTGCATTTCCTTTTCCTCCCTCACTCAATCTTTACCCCCTCCCTTCTTCTCCCAAACATCCACCAATCAGCATTTTTTCCCCCTTTGCTGTCACCAATTCACACATCCATGGACCAGAAGCTTTCCCAGCATCAGGGGACTCTTCATTTCTTTACTGCCAATTAGCAGCATGTAGACATTATCCCATTCAACATAAAGAAATGGAAGAAAAAAGGCAATGAAAAAAAGTATGACAGTAAAATGGGGGGGAATGATGAGAAAAGGGGTATAAAACATTGACGCACAAGAGCTTGATTAAGTGGACTTTTAAATGCGTGAGTGGGTAACAATTCAGCAGCTCTTTAGTCTGAGGAGATCCTGTCTCAATTACCCTAATGAAGCCCAGTGACTATGGCTTCTTAAAGCTATGAGGGGCAGGGCACCCTGCAAGGCCAAGCAGGAGAGACTTCAATAGGTGTAGATTTGTGTGTGTGCATGAGGGATTCAGGACGTGAATGCCTTGTGAAGTTAAATGGAGCATGCCAGATTCTCAATGAGCCAGTGTTAGCTGCCGTACTGACACACAGTGACCTCCCAGCAGACACATCACTTTCTCATCTGTGCTGTCAGTGAATGGCAGTTGACCCCAGTCTGCCCTGAACCTTGGCCTTCACTAAACCAATACATGTCTTCAATAATGTCTCCGTATGGAGAATGCACGTCACAATGAGTAGGCTTACCTCCACTCCTATCCTGCCATGTATATGACAGAATTAAAACAGTTTGTGGCCAGGAAGGCATCAGTGTTGTTATGAACCACAAGTCAACGGCTGCAGTCTGGGTTGTTTGAATTGTCATAATTTTTCTGGTACAATATAGCTGGCTTGCTGCTTTCTGACACAAGGTAATAGAACCAGCTTCTGTGCTGTATATTACCCTTTACCTCAACAAACATGCCACAAACTACACTGTTGTGGAAGCTATCAGCACAGTGTCATCATCACCATTACCCTTGTGTATCCTGCATCCCCTTCACATGACATTTCATTAGCAATTCAACACACTGCTGGCCTCTCGAGAATACATGTCAGTGTAAGAGTACCAGGCTTCGGAATAACTCTAGCCCTTCTTCAAACCACCCAGTGTACTGTTTGCCTACTCATCTCCATTGTGTTTCTGGCAGACCATTTCAAGGGTCTCCACTTCCATTGTGCATTGAGGCTGACTCGTTGACTGTGAGGTGTATAAATATGAGTTCTGTAAGTATGGATGGCTTGATACTGTACCATTTTTATGTGTCGAATATCAGTCCCATACAATCCTTGTACATCTCTTGAACTTCTCAGTTTTCTATAACACATCTGTGCTGTTGCATTTACCACCTAGTCATAACCGGAAAGTTAAAAAACACAGTGTTCCAACATACAATACAGATGTTAACATCTTAAAGGTTTTGTAGGAATTGTTGATCAAATAGCATTAATGTTCCTGCCTTAGAAATCCCATAAACGCTATACGTGGTTAATATTCATTTTAAAGTCAAATAGGTTACCTCTTGGACTTTTTTGAAATTGCATTGTTCTTCATTCGCTTAATTTCTACATGATAGATTTGATTATTTTGGACTGCTGAACATGGCCAACCTAGCGCAGCGAACAGAGGTCAATGTTGGTCAATATAGTCACAAAAAATTCCTCCACAATTTTGCTTTATTCTCATTGTTGGTGTCTTTGTCCTTGTGTTAGTCAGTTTGTGCCGCACATCATCTCTCCGCAGACAGAAATCTTGGAAACTGCTGGCCAAGTGAAATTTTCTGTGAAAATCAGAGTCATACTAATTTCTGTGATTCTCAGTACAACTCACAATAAAACTCCTCTCTTCTAAAATGCAACTGTCAAATGTCAAGACTTCTCCTTTGCACAGTTGAATATTTTTAATGTCATGACTGGGTCAAATGTGTTTGTTCCTCTTTTGGATTAAAGAACTAGTTAATTGTACCACACGTATATTTTTCATTTCACCAAGAAAATAAATCAAGTAATAGGGAGCAATTAACAGTGTCTATAAGGTTTTAATCTTTAAGTTATATTTCTCTCTCAACAATTTTTTTTATTACAGTATTTTGTGCTATACCAAACAAGGAGGTATTGTGGGGTCAGAGCCCTCACTTATAGACATGTCTCCTTTCACTTTCAATTACTGCAATGTAACTGAAATCATTTGTCATTCTTTCTGGGCCACAGAGTGAAATATGACTCAAAGGCCTCAGAAATGTCAAAAGTGATAAAGCACATCAGAACAAAGTCCTTTTTCCTCAAATCCCCTGCTCCCATCGTCCTGTTCCTTGACACTCAAATGGCTTCCATTTGACTCTCCTAATGCTCTTGCCTAATGGTTCTTTATGATAGAATGTTATTTACGGTAAGATTCATTTAAATCCGTTAGTTCAGGGGCAAGAAATTTTGCTCACAAAATGGCCAATCCAGAAAAAAGTTGTCCCGTTACCTTGCTGAGAACCAGAATGCGCCTCCTCTTTTTGAAAGGAAAATGTCAAGGCTGGTAATGATTTAGGTCACTGCTATTAAGTTGGGGTTTGATTTGCAATACAGTTGGCAGAACTTGGCTTTAGGCGCAAAAATATCAATAGCCATGAGTGCCACGTCTCCCTTGTCAGCCCTGACAGAAGACCAACAACCAGCCAGACTGTCATTTGTCTTCCTGAGTGAGTTTTCTAATAATCGTAATGGCTGTGGCAATAAATTATCACCAGCCTGTCACAGAGAACATAGTGCAGCATTTAAAACTAACAAAGAGCCCTGGCTACCCCTCCCCGGTTTACCCTGGTTTTATTTTTAAAACTTACTAAGTCCCTCATTCCCCCATAGAATACTTCAAGCTAATATTGACTAGCCAGATTCTATTGCAGAGCTCAAGTATTTCACGTCCTAACTGGACAGAAAATCATTGGCTTTCCTCTTTTGCCAACACTGACATAAAGTGTTTGCCTTTTCCATGACAGACCTTTTTTTTTTAATGTAAATTAGTTTCATACTATATTTCCATTTAACAGTTTGAATTATGCAGCCATGTCCTCGCTGCTCTGGTCACCTTTCTGATGAACTCCGACTTGAGTGAAGTAACAAATTAAAGATGATAGCTGATTGGAATGAGATGTCATCTTACCCTTGACCCCATCATCATGTGCCCTCTAACAAGCTGGAGTTTTTCCTATCCTGTGCTCATTGAATTGACTGCGTCCCTCTGTGGGATGAGTGTGCTCAGTAATTAGAGCAACGGCGGGCGATTTGTTCCCATCCTTTCCTTCAGTAGCGGCAGTTTGCCGGTGGGCAGCCCACAGAGCAATGCCATTCAGCCATTTGTCAGACAGGGTACAATTTCCCGGTCATCTGTTCCCATCCATAACTGAAGAACTGAGGGGGAAAAAAAGGCTGAATGATGGAGAGTTTAATATGGCTCCTCATAGGCGCATACTCCTGGTAGCGACAAGCCTGACTCATACACTCTCACCAATGTGGCAAATACCGCAGTACAGTGCTCATAGTCTTCAAATGCTCACTATTTACAAGTGACGCATTTCTCAGTAATGTGGGGCTCTGCAGACTTTTTGTAGACCTGTAGTGTTCAGACAGATATACTGAGCCTCTGGGATGACGTGTCATGTGGAAATGATGGCCGTCTAACTTGAAAGATTTGTTCCTTGAGCAAAAGTGAGACATTCTAGTCATTTTTGCCTCGAGCAATAAACTTCTGTTACCCTAGCTCTCTGAGCCAACATGCGCACAGTATATATAGGCTTGTCTTTCCATTTCTTGTGACAGCTTTGCAGGAAGTAGAAAGAGAGATGTAAACCAAAGGCTACATAAAACTATTCACTAACAATAGCATAGAAATAATTACAATAACACATGAAACAGAACACATGATAAACGATAAACCTGTAAACTCATTCTCCTACTCTGCTGATGATACATTTCCATCAGATATGTTTTCATTCTGACAGTGCACTTGTACATCCCCCCATCAGACCAGACCAGCAGGGACAGAAGAGTCACACAGAAGAGGGACAGAGCAGTAAGTGGTATGAGCAGTGCCCCTCTGAACATGAAGAAAGTCGAGTTGTCTTATTTGTAATACAAATTATTGTCATTTGTAGCCATGGTTTGGTGCGGATTGTGTGCAGGAGAGGCGGGCGTCATGTGAGGGGAGGCAGCTGCTCTGCTTTTCTTTCCTCCCTGAAGAAAAGCATTTCCTTTCAAAGGAGCCAAATGTATCTCCTTTCAGTTTCGCAAAATAGAGTCTCTGTTGTTCAGTTTCTGATAAGATTGAACAGCTGTTAGGATGTCTGTTGATCTTTTTGCATAAACATCTTTTATTCTCCCTTTGAAAGGAATTAGGAACCATAATTCAATATCTTTATGAATACATTGTTATTTTGTGTTCCCCAACTCAGGAGATACTCTTCTTTTTATTAATTAGCATTTTTTAATTCAACTGAAACACACTCAGCACATGCTCAGAGTGAAAAGCCTGCACTATCGTGTCTTGAGGCAATATAACAATGTTTATTCATTCTAATTAAGAGTTAGTTTTATAAAACGCATAAAGCAGCATCAGTGAGTTGCAGATAAGAGATGTTTCTCAGATGTTGATTGCTTTAGATATTTATCACTATTAATTATTTCATGAATAGACTTAGATTGTTATTATTTTTTCCCTTGATCTGTGTTTTCATTTGTTTACCTGAAAAGACTTATATCTGCACAGAGCTGTGTCAGATCAGATATTTTTTTGTGCCACAGTAATAAGGGGTCAAACACTAACAGTTTATGACCACTGGACAAAGACAGTATGTAGTGGCACAATAGTGTTTATGGCTTTGCAATACTTGAAGTATGTAGAACTTAAACTAATGTCTGATGTCAAGCTTCTGGTCATTAGTCAGTCACCCAGTGTTTCCCGTACAATAAATTCTGTCAGCGTTGATAGTGAGCTGTGTGCACATTTTCAAGCAGTTCATTTTTGCTGACGAAACAGAGCCAGACAGTACACAAACCTGGGTGTGAAAGAAAGTACTTGCTTGAGAGCAAACTGCATTGCATGCCAGTGGTGCACAGCAGCAGCTGAAAAGGTCTAGCTGTCTGTGCGAGTGGTAATAACTTTACTGACAACAGTGCAAGCTTGTGACATTGGGAAGTAAATAAGGCAGCAATGAAACAAAACACTAAGTAAAGAGATCTCTTAGAATTGTAAAAAAAAAAAAAAATCTTTGGTTCATTGAGGCCACCACAGTGCAGAAAATCAGTGGGAAATACAAAAGCCTTTGCTAATGAAATCATAGCACATTACAGTGCAGGACTGCTTTCATAACCTAAGGTGTTTTCACATATAACTTTGGCATGGAATAAAATGAGATTCTGATATAATAACTCTAAGCATAAAATAGCACACTATTGACAGTATTGCAATAACTAAATTTGAGTGGTTTTGTTACCTTTTTAACTTTTTCAACAAAGTGTCTAATATAATAACTAATACATACAGTAAGTGAAGCAAACATAGTCCTCCTAAGGTGTTTTCACACCAGACTTGTGTCGTCTAGTTAAATTGAACTCTGAAGGTTTATGTCCTGGGTGCACCTTTTTTGTTTGGTGTGAACACAGTCTGATGTGAACCAAAGAACTAGATTCTGGTCTTTTTGAAAGGGATGGTCTCAGGCCGCGTGCAGGTTAGTGGTTCATCATTGGTGTAACTTCATCTGCATTTGCATCTACAGCTTATCCACCTTCCCTTGTCAGGAGATGGGAGAAACAGGAGGAGAACTGTATATAGACCAGTCATTTTGGGGGGGTTTGTGTGAATGAAGGCATTTCTTGAAACAGTGCTGTCTGTTACAGAAAATAAAATAAAAGAAAAGGATCGTAAAGGGAAAGTTCTATTTCCATGTGGATAAGGCCGAACACAGAGTACAAGATGAGTCATCAAATATCTCTTAGCAGATTCAAAGGCATGACAACATCTTAAATCTAATAATGGTGAAATGGCTATAATATTGTTAGATTGTATACAGGCATGCAGGCGACATTTCCACTAACATACACTTAGGCCATTTTCATTTTCTTTGCTGTTTTGAAAATGTTTCCCATAAATACAGCATTGTTCCAGGAAATGTCTCCATCTACACCAAACCTTCCAGAATGACTCAAAATCCTGTAGTACCTATGTCAGGCCTGTAAGTGGCGAATTAAGCGACTTTCTGCCATCAATCTAACTACTTTTGTCCAAAATGGGCAATTCTGCCCACGGATGTATTTTAGCATATATGCTGTTTCCATATGGCTAAAACACCAATATGAGGGGAAAAAAAAGTATGTGTTTTCACCTACAGTACACTCATCTCTATGTGGACAGGCCCTTAATTGAAGAACTATAATGTTGATTTTGATGTCTTGCGGACTTTAGATGAGCCACAGCAAGGACTAAAAGTGCATTATACTCACACTGACTGTTGACTCATTACATCGAAAACACCCGTAGTTGACTTTGATTCTCATATGTATCAACAATTCCCCCCTTGAGAGCCGCTATATTTGTTTATTCAAATATGCATATTATTGCTGCTACATGTTGCCACCAGAAGAGCTGAACAGGCAGAAGTGAGCCTCATATACAGTACAGTGAGGACACTGCCAATGGGGACAAGGGACTTACGGAGCATGTATCTGTGTAAGAGTCCCTCCCACTACTGAAGTTACAATGATGCACTGCGTGCGACCCTGAGATGAGATTGATCAATAAGTCACTGCAATGAGGTTGTGCATCGATTATACCAATGACAGGGTTTAATCTGTATAATGAGTACCTTTTTCTTTCAGCCACCGGCTCTCTGCCCGGCATGAACATGTTCAAGGCCATGCAGGGGCTAGAGGAGATTGGGAGCAAGATATCATGAATGTCTGTCTCTGTGTGTGTGTGTGCGTGTGTTGAGGTCACAGGTAAGAGGGACGATGGGTGGTGAAAGTACAAGAGATAATTCCAAAAAGCAAACGGACAGGAAGTGGAGGGAAGGAAAAAGAATGTTTTTTTTCTGATACCCAGGTTTGTGTTTGTGTCACAGCTTGTAGGTAAGATATAAGAGCAGGAGGAGGATCATATATTTTTTTCTATGCAGTGTAGAGAGAGGCCACCAATGATTAATGTGTGTCATAGGTAACTCTAGGCTCTGTTCTCTCTTTAGCATTTGCAATGTTGTAATGTCCTCCTCCTCCTTTCAGCCTTCACAAGCCTTACCAAACATGAACAACTTCTTTATTATTATTAAATTAAAATGATTAAATATTATTAATTATTATTATTATGTCCCTTAGCTGTGAAACAGCTTCCTTATCACGCTTCTTGTCTATTGCCCCACTGAAAGACCCCACTGTCACGTCTGCACAGGACTCGTTGTAAATGATACAGCAAATGAAATACACTTTTTGTTACCCACTTTATTTATTCATGCTCTATCTCAGCCATCATAACTTTCTCCTGTTTTGCAACATTGCACAAATGCCAACTACTGTGAATGGTTTCAACACCAATTAACCTATATGCTTATCAGCGAAACACAGACTTGGTGTGGGCTCTCTGCGTCTCAATGTGTATTTTTGGAGACGACATGTTCATTTGTGAAATGAATATGCATTAAGCCTTTTTAACACAGCATGACACTGACTAAATATTCCTTTGCAGAGATTGTGTGATCTGATTGATCAATAACTTTCTGTGAACTTGTAGGGCAAAAGAGGGAAGGAATTCTGTGAGAGCGGATTTTTATTGTATGTCAGTTAACTTGATGGTGTTGTTTTTTTATTGATTGCTCCCATAGATTTGAGATTTTACTCTTGATATTTTTAATTATGCCAGCCAAAGTTAATTACACAATTAATGATTAATTAAACTAAATTAAAGCCACATTAATTTCAATCTAGCTTTCACTGTGCAATGCAGACCTTGTTATCTAGCAGTATTTGCTACATTATATTGTAAAAATAATTTATAATAAATAAAGGCTCGCTTGTGGTTTCTCAGATTTATCTCTCTGTTTTTATGCAGTGGTTGAGACATGTATTCAATTATTTTTCCCAAACTTCAGTTTTTTCCATCAGAGTTAAAAAATAACTAGGTATAAATGCTATGTTGCTGTCTGGTCATTTTAGTCTGGGGCAAGCTAATGACCAATCCAGTGAGGGAGCACAGGTTTAATTTAAATTTTCTTTTTTTCATCTTACTGTTAAATTGTCATCTTAATGACATACTTAATAGAGTATGTTGGTAATTATGTTTGTAGCTGGCTGTGAAATAACAAAAACTATCTAAATAGGGAGTATCTGAAGCACTTCCAGCAGAGTGTTACAGCGCTAACTTTTGGTGCTTACTGTGCAAAATTATACATATTATATTAATTTTTAATTTTATTTTGGTATTAAATAAAAGAAAAAAAAAACTAGTTCCCAGATGTTTAAAGATACACAATGACACGTAAAGTATATTATGTTTTAAAATATGTATAAGCTTGGGTGATAAAATATATTTACTCTGTGGCCACCCATGTAAGTTAAATTGTCAAAAATATATATATACAAAAATATAAGTCAATTAAAATGATTGTTTTATTAATATTATTATATATAACTATGATATTAAAAACTGAAATCAAATCGGGAATTTCTTGTAAAAGATTGCTTACAGTAAGAAGTCATCACATTGTAAATATTCTTCCCTATGGATGGCTGCTGCAAAATGTCTCTGGGGCATAAAGTGCTCTAAGCAAGTTGTCAAGGGAATATTACTGTGGTATTATGATGTGTTTTTATTCTGTCAGCCTCATCCCCAAGGGCAGGAGCCCCACTTACAACTGTGCTGCCTGCTGTTTCACTTCACCAGATGATGCTTTGACATGAACTACATAGATACGCCCATGCAAACAGTCAGACTCTGTCTCTCTCTCACACACACAAACATATACAGTAGCTTTCTAAGGGAACTCTCTAAGCAGTAAGGCATCCCCTAATGTTAACTTAAACAAGTCATATCAAAATCCTTGCCCATCCTTAAAACAAGGTCTTTTCCTTCAAACACACTACTTAACTACTTAACCCATACGTTAACTATCACAAGTAGATGTTTAACCCCAACCTTTACCCCACCTCATAAAATAAATGTCACCATAACCCTAAAGATTTTACCCTTAAAAAGGACTATTCTTACCAAACAGACAGGCATGCACACACACACACACGCGCACACACACAAACACACACTCCGTCACCTTCAGAAAGTTGAATGTCTGCAGCTGCAGCCAAGTTAAATGCTGTTTTGCCAGTCCATCTCTGGATCCCCTCCCACCCTCTCCTCTCCTCTCCTCTCCTCCCCTCTTCTCATCAAGGACAAGGAGACCCACTGTACAATGGGACATCATTTATCACTGCAGGAACAATTACTGGAGACATTTCATTGTCAGAAATTTTCAAGCCAATTCTTCCCTATCCCTCTCTCTCTTTATCTTCCTCCTCCTGCTCGCTCCCTCTGTCTTTTCTTTCTTGCTCTCATGCTATTGTGTTTCTCCTTTCCTCTGCTCTTCTTCTTTGCATGGCTCCCAATGAGCTCGATTGCAGGTCAGACTCCCATTAGCCCAAGCTCATCACTTACAGCACAGAGGCAGTCGTATTATATCTCATCTAAAGGCCTCGACAGACTTTTCTCCCTCTGTTTCTCACAATGGACTCTTGTTTTTTTCCTAAGGAAAGCCATGGAAAATTGCCTCTGATACTGTAGCGTCTGCCTTGAGCTTTAATGAAGCCTTTCAACATGGTTTGCTGTGAAGGGGAAGGAAGAGAGTTAGTTTTCCAATCTCTTTTTGTGATCACAAACACAGGCCCAGCCTCAGAAACACAGCAGTGCAGAACAGGGATAGATTTAAGAGCCATATAAAAATCTGATATATAATGATTTTGCCCAGCTTCTTCTTTTCTCATGAGTCACTTGACACTGAATGTGTCTTCCATAATTGAGCAAGAAGCCATATGACAGCTGAACCTTATGTCGCCTAAAGAAATGGTCAATGTGGGTATTTGCTTCCACCTTAGAAGAATGAGAAAGCTTTGTTCTGGACTAAATGACCTGTTCTCTGTCCACATGTTACTTAAGCATATGAAGAATCTAGAGTCACAACTCTAAACACACATGACAGTGCTCGATTTGTTTTGAAGCAAAATAGGTTTCAATGCGACACTGACATGCGTGTTCGCAGATGAGGAGATTCAGCCAAGTGTGAAGCAGCTCCTCGGGTTGCCTTCACCGACATCCATCAGAGCAGAATGGAAATGGGCTCTTAGTGTCAAGTGTGCTGTGATTTATCCACAAGTACTGATATGATCACTATTAGATCGTTTTACTGACTAATGACATTTGCAAGGTGCTTTGGTCTGTGCTGAGGCACTGAGGGCAAATTACTGCTCTCCAGTATCATGCTGTGTTGTCCTTGTGGGAATAGCAGCCGGTCTACTTCAGTTATGGAATGGTGTATTGAGCATACTGCATGTGTGTCCATTTGCGTCACTGAGCTAGCTCAGGGGAAGGAACCCCAGGGACTTTGCCTCAGGGCTGATCAGTGGCTTCTTACACGTTTGTCAGTTTCCAAGTGTGTCCCTGCACTGTCCCACAGTCACCTGTCAATCCACAGGTTAAACTTCTATACTAATACATGTGCAGCTCAGGACTAGTGGACTTATTTTAGTTAAACAGGCAGAGTCAGACTGTCTCAAGTCTCTGTAGGGGTGCTGGATTGTAATGCTATGGGAATATTGTACAAACTGTAGTTACTTTTATATGTTATTATATGTTACTTTAAGGCCAGTGTCTTTTCTCTTCCCTGTTTGGAAAACACCTCTTTACCAAGCTTGTTGGCTGGCCCTAAGATTGTAAATTACTTGCAAATTAAAAAAAAAAAGATCTTTTATCGTGGCCCAATTCTCCTGAGAAATGCCTCGTTTTTACTGAATGTATGAAAGTATGCCAAGAAATAAAAAGAGGTGGGAGATGGGAATAATAGATGAGGCTGAAATGGTAAGGTCACAGTCATGACGGGATGAAATGAGAGTAAAACTGTGAGAGAAACATTAGTCATCTGCAGCCATGGACTACTTTCTGGATTTTGTAGAGCGTCACTCTAAGCTCCAAGAGCCACAGCTAGTTCCAACAGGAGCCAGACACCCAGGGGAACTCTCAGACACTCCTATGAGTCTGCCTCTGTAATAACTCTGTGCTGACATGGGTTAAAAAGGGCCAGAGACTTCATGAGAGTTATAGATTTGCCATGCCTACACAATTGAGTGGATGTAGAACTGACCGTCTGTCTAGTGTCTACACTGAATACTGGAAAGAAAAAGACAGAAAAAGACACTGAGTACTGGCCATTACAATCAGCATGGCCTGTTCTACAGTCCTTTGTATTTTCATTTATAAGTAGAGAATTCCGCTAACATTCACTGGTACTACCTTAACCTTTAAGCACATTTAAACCTTTATTAAAGTTCAAGACAGTGGGGACTTTGGGAATACTTTTACTACTGGCTTCATTGAAGCTTTTTTAATTTCGATCTTAAAAACTGGATCCAACAATAGACAGAAGCCACAGACAATCCATACAGACTTAATATCACTGAGAGGACTAGAACAATGATTTAGAGCCATGCTGCACATAATCAACTTTGCATATTTGATGCCAGGCACTCTCTAGAGTGGGCTGGCTTTCAAATGTAAATTTTGCCTGCAAACTTAAATCATTTAGTGCATTTTACTTGAAGCGTATCTTTGAAAACAATGAATCACAAGGTTGCTGCATCCATTAGCAAATTGGCTCTGCAGTAGCTGGAGGAATAAAGGGGGAGAGAGGCAGAGTGAGCGTGTATGCGGTGGCAGCGGTCCTTTATAATCAACGGTAACAGTTTTAGAGCGACAGCAGCCAGACACTGCGGCACACAGACATCCATAAACCACTGGTCACATGCATCATAACAATAGGCTTATTGATTGGCTGATTTGGACAGTGGGTGGGAGGGACTGGCTTTAAGTGATGCATGCCACAATCAGCTTTGAAGAGCGTCTGTTCTTTCTGTGGCTCTGTCGTGCTCATAGCTCCCTCTGTGTGACCATGAGATGCCGGCGACAGATCCCTCAATGGCCTTCCTTCATGCCTCACAGTGTGTAACCAACACACTCTCTGTCTGCTTCCACTCTCCAGCTCATCCCCATTCTGTCAATCTTGCACACACACACTTGCACACATGTCACTTTTCAGGACACTGGCCTTGTCTTTCCTCTTTGGTTTCTTTTTGGGAGTTTTATTGTATTTGGATAAGTGCAGGCAACACAATGTCCATCCCCCTTAAGTGACGTGTACAAGACAGAATAGCTGGTGCTTTCATAAGCACAAAGAGAGAGACAAGAGAAGGAGAAATGGGGCCAATTAGAGGCCTGGAGCTACCACTGTCTACTAATGCTGCTGGTCTCAGCCAGAGCACTGTGCTTTACTGTGTGTGTAAGAGTTTGTGTAAATGTGTGTATTAATCTGTTTTGTGATGTGTGTATGAGTGTTTGTGTGTGCGCAGGTGAATACCTGCACATTCTGTATGAGAGGTGAGTAAAAAATACAGACCAGGAAATCCATTATTTCTGCTTTGCTGTCTAACGACACTGGAAGCTGGCTGATATATGAATTATGGAACTGACTGTAGGATTTTGTTTAGGCCCAAAGGCTTTCCTTCAGAAGCCAGTGATCAGATACCAAAAAGTGGGCTCATGGGGATGATTTTCTTTTTCCTTTTTCTATAAATTCTTTTTTTTTTTTTTTGTCTCTGTCTTTTTGTCCAAAAAGGAAAGTTCAAACAGCTCTGAGAGCAATGGTTCTCATTTTAGTTTTTTTTTAAGTCTTTGTTTTGTTAAGCTACTGAGTGGATATAATCTGCTTAGATGTTTTGATACATGGTACCAAATGTACCAGTAGCAGTTTAGCCATTTTTTAAACAAAGTCACAGTGGTGAGAAAAATAGAAATGTAAAAGTAGAGGTAAACAGTGAGCCTTTTTGCACACTTGGGTATGTATTCAGATAGAACTGGCCAACACTGTATGATGAAAGTCAGCAGATCAAACCAATCCACTGGCAGAAAAAATGAGTTACCCATCCGAGAGCTTCAGGGAATGTGGCATAAATTCTGCAATTATTCAACTGCAATGCCAAGAAAACTTCCGACGACTCATTGGAGAATAGTTGAGATTATTGTTAGAGTATTGAAGCTTGTATGCTGTTACAGCTCTTTGTTGACTTGTTCTTCCACCCTCCCTGAAATCACAAACTATATCTTTACAGCCCTAACCACATCCTTGCTAATTAACAGAACAATAAACATGCTGGCTCCAATTAACTGTGGCGGCCACTGCATATTTCCCCAGACACGGTCTGACTAGTAGATAGGGATCCTCTCTCTCTGCTGCACAATATGGAAATCAGCCTCCTTCATCTCAAGCTCTCCATCTTCTCTGTGTCTTCAAAGTCAAGTAAAAGACCCTCTCCTCTCCAGTCCAGTCTCTGTCCTATCTCCACCTGCAGGTACCTTAATCTGTCTTCACTGGAGAGTTTTGTCACATTATTGGGGAACTCCGCAACCATAGATATAGATCGGAAGTACTGTAGAAGTCTCATCAGTTTGATGTCACTAAGGAAAAATTCAGACATACTTTTGACCATTTGATTGTCCCGATCCATTAAGTGCTAAGGCAAACAAGACAAGTGGTGAATGAGTCTATCAAGCTTAGGGTGATAATAACCCCACAGACGTGGAACAGTAGTCAGCCTTAAAGTCTGTGCTGAAAGTGCAAGAGAGTGAAGCACAGCTCTGGAAACACTTGGGGCTTTATGTGGCGTAGAACCTCTTTATTTTAGAGAGAAGCATTTCGGTATGGCAGTATAATCCGACCTGCAGATAATAAGATGCCACGTCATAAATCCTCTCAGAAAACTAAGGCAGTTAGGCTCATATTTGCTCATCCCATCAGGACATGCACTGTTTGCTGCTCAGAGGGGATTGTCTCCATTATTTCTTTTTATTCTGTAAACAGAGATTGTTCCTCAGAGAGTGAAAGTCAGGAGCATTATCATAAGCTGGTCATAACCAACTTTTTTTTTCTTTGCATTAAATAGAGAAAAAAAATTGTTCCATGATTTAATTAAAAGTCAACTGAGGGCACAGGAGGAATAGAATAATACAGAACAAACAAAAAGAGAATAGTAGCATGAATGTATGTGTGTGCTGTTATTGCTGGTTCAGTTGCAGAATTAATTTTGAACCTTTGAGCACTTTGAGCAGCAGTGGGTGATATGTGTGCCCAGCTACTGGTGTGAGACAGAGAGCAGTTAGACATGCCAATCTGGTGGCCTCTTTCAGTCTGCAAGGCTGCTCAGATCTTCAGGGCTTCCCACTAGCCCCCTCTGCCTTGCTGTGCTGTAGCAGAAGAGCTAATTAAAACAGAGCTAAATTAGCAGCCCATTCATAGACCAGCCTCAGCTGTTTGACTCCCTCCCCCTGGCTTTCTGTCTCTGCACCTCAGTGCACACACAAACACACACAGAAACACTCCTCCATCCTCCTCCGAACCTATATTATACTGAGGCTGCCTAGTGAAGAACACGTGTTTACCTTGAGGGGTTTTATGGCAATTACACTCCTGTGCGTTCTCTGCCCATTTTGTTTTCCATTTATGTGTTTATTTAATTGGCATTCAGTGCACTGTAATTCTATTAGTTCTTGAAAAGGTCAGGGTCATAGGGGATTTGGCTTTTGGCAGAGTTACTTGTGAGACATGTAACACTCGAACCGTACCACACATACATGTAGATAATTAAAAGAGTCCATGGTTGAACTTATTTCACAACCTTTAAAAAGACAATTAAAAAGCACAACCAAGACGGACAAAAGAGGGCATTGGAATTTAAATTGATTTTGTAAAATGTAGCTGGGATACCTATTAATTATGTATCCTGCCGTCTAAACAGCACAGATGATCTCTGTTAATTCTTTATAAATTGTTTCTTGTTTCTATAATTATTTTCCTAAGAACAATCATGAAAATCCACCAGCCCATTTTGCAGCTAATGCAACTTTCTTTTCTTAGCAGATAATAAATGTTTATGTATGGTATTAAGTGACTGCAGGCACAATAAGAGTCTGATTTACCACTAAAATTCTTAATGCTGTCACTGCAGCATTCTGTGTAAATCTCTCTGAGCTTGTATTCAGTGATGCACTTTTTTTGCTGTCAGGTCACTGTCTAAATTAACCAGAAATTTCAAAGTATTTAAATTTTAAACTCCTATAAGTTGGCCTACATGGCCCCAGCTGCCTTTGGCTTTTAATAATGAATGTAAATGAACAGATCGGCATGGGTAATGCGGACATGGGGAAGGATGACTGAGTATTTCAGACAATTTATCACCATGTCTGCTGACCCTGATGAACGGTTAAAAGGTCCACTGTGTAACATTCAGGGATGGTTTTTGGCCAAAACTGAATATACCCATGAGTATGTTTGTTTAATAATCACTTAAAATAAATTTGAATGGTTTTTTTATAGCTTCAGAATAAGCCCCTTATATGTACCTTAGGTAAGGGCCTTGCGTTATGGAGGCTGCCGTCTCACACTGCCATGTTTTTATAGCAGTCTGAACAAACAGTCTTACATGGTGAACCCTCAGAATTATCCAAGATGAGATGAAGTGAAGACTTCATCTCATCTAACACAATGTAGAATTTGCTGCCGGGCTGTCCCTACAAACCAGTTGCTCTAGCCTATGTTGTAGCATTTTAATAACATTGTTTTAGTTTTCAAGATATCGGAAACAAAACCTAATCCGAAAAAAATGACAGACATGCGATACTGCTTTAGTTTGCATAGCTCATTGCCTGCAAATTGTTTGAATCACTTGATTTATGAACATAGACAGAGAATGGTATGACCTCTCGAACACAGCCTAGATATATTAGATATACATGGTATCCTTACTAGTCCAACAGTAACTGTCCAGTTCGGGTATCCCTCCATCTTCTATCACTGTCCCTCTTTCTTCCCTTTGTGTCCTCCAACAACATCATAAACTTAACTCGTAAAACTTATTTTTTTTTTTGCTGACTGCCATGACACTCACTCTATGAATAGTGTCACATTTGTAACTGTGTCGCTTGCTCTGCTTCGTCCTTTGAGCAAAGGGGGTGCACTGTTATGTATGCCGTACAGTAGAATTTTGCAGATACAAACCATTTGATTATGTGAGTAATGACAATAATAGCACTGGTAAGTAATGGACCAATGGGAGTCTAAATTTTTGTGAATTTCACTATACCCAAGAAGCAATATTCTGCTTTCAAAAGGGCTTAATACTGTGTATTTAAGTTTTGTTCCTCCCTCCATACTTCTCCTCTGTCTCTCCCTCTCTGCGAATGGTGCTGATTATGGTTAATTATGTTGATGAATGGTAGCGCTGAGGGTACTCCATCAGCATTTCATAATCTGTCTTCTCTCACTGCACTTTATCACAACTAAGCTGAGTGTGCAGTGTGAATGATGGTGCATGCAATGATGCTACTCACATACGCATACATGTCCAACTTGAACTCTGACTCTGGCAAATTCTTCCAAACTCAAGTCTCCCTGCTGAACACTGTCAAGTGTTGAATTACTAAAAAAACTTGAAGTATGTACAAGCCTGTCATGAGGATGTGCTCTTTACATTTGAACTTGCTCTGCATGTTACTGAAGGCTACAATTCAGACAGAGATTGTAAAAAGGTTTGACTGCTCATGGTGCAGTGCCACTGTTTCCTCTTCAATTTGTCTGATGGTTTATTCACTGATACTAATTTTGGTAGTGCCATCACATCTTTAACTCAGTCTTTTTTAGTGTTTGCCATAAAATCTATATTAATTTAAAAACCTGTAGTAAACATGTGCTGTTGTTTCTATTTTTGCAGGGTTAGTGCTTTATTTTCTCTTTATCTGTTGGCAGTATTATCTCTTTCCCTTTATGCAGTGTATCTGCTAGAGAAAAATTAAAAATACAATAAACATAAGCACACTGACAGTCCTTTATGAAATGTGGTCAGAAAATAATTCTTAATTCTTAATTATCACTTTAACTCCCACTGGCTTGTTTGGACAAAACTTTGGACAAACATTGTCAATAAACTGGACTGAGTCCTCTTCTGACACTGCTCTTTAATGTACACTCATACCATTCAAGCAAGGATTATGCTTCATCTCCAGCCTGCTTCTCACTTAATTGGCTTAGATGAATATCTAAACAGCTAAAGCTTGGCTTAAGCCATGCAATTAGTGTAGTGTTGTTATTGAATTTACATGAATGCCACGGATCCTGATTGTGTGTCATGAACAACCTTTAAATCGTAGTCCATGTATGATGGATACCTTACATACTGTAAAATGTTTATTTATAGAAAAGAGGGAGCAAGAAAGAGGGAGTCGGTGTGAGAAAATTGCTCTAAATTCAATATGCTGTGCAATTATCATGTGTAATAGCCTGTAAAATCCTAATATCTATTCAGCCACTTGGAAAGGCACAAGAAATGGCCTGACCACTTAGCCCACTTTCTTTGGCCCCTTCCTGGCCATGACAGACGGCCCTGTCTGGAGAGCAGAAAGGAATAATATAAGCCATATTTCATTCAAAGGCCCCTCTCAATGTATCCTCATTCTTTGGTTTAAACTGACTTCCCCTCCTTTCCTTATCCGTCGTATTCCTCCAGAGCTGCACTGGTGATTCCCTGTAGTGAATTAGTGGGGACATAGGGACTGACTGCATCCTTCAGACAAAATACACCATGAGAAGGTTGTTCTCTTGTTTTCTCCCTGCTCAGTTGTATTTATTTCAGCGTTTTGGAATCAAAAGCTGAAAGCTGAAGGTGAATTCTTTGATATGTTGACCTTAACTTGGCATTTGTATATTGTACTGTGCAAAATCATTTCATGCAAGGGTCTTGTGTATCTGCATCAACCAGTAACAGCTCATCCAATCAATTAAACAAAAAATGCTTGTGGATAGGAAGACAGAGAGAGTTTCAAAATAATTTTCGAAATAATTGATCATTAAATTGAAGTACTCGGATCAAAATTGATGACATTTCTCTTCTTCATATAAAATATGGGAAAGGTGAAGTTAAAGACAAAAAGTATGGATGTTGCAATGGCAAAAATGTTTGACAGGCACTCATGCTGCTTTCTCTCCTTTTGATCCTAAAGTATAACTCCCCTTTTCCTTTCCTCTCACTTGTTTCTTGGAAAAATCAGACACAGGGTAATCTCTAGTCTGAGTCTGAGACTGTGCGATCTTGCATGCGTGCATCTGTTGCGTATTGTGTGTGTGGATGTGCGCATGGTTTTGCAGTAGCAGGTAGCACCAAGGCCATGCAGTTTACACCTACAGTTTTTGCAATAAACCTGTCAGAAACATAGCCATCTTCATCTGACAGTGCCTGTCAAATCTCTCCATGGGATTTTCTGGGGAAAAATATCTGGGAAGTCGGGGAAAAAAAACAAAAAAAACAACGGCAGCAGCAAAACAACAGTAATAGTATCAGTATCAGACAATATTACCTATAATTAACAATAACAATAATTATCTTATTGTTGCCATGGCTTATGAATAAAGAAATGTGTTCTTCATAACAAACCAATGGTCCTTTTTTTTGCATTTTAATAGTCTTGTCTGTGTATTCAATAATGACTAGTCTAGTGCTGTTTATCTCCCTCAGATCTTGCCTCCTGGGGCAAACCAGTGATTGTCTACCTCCAGCTATGTAGGGAGGGACTATTTCCTGATTTGCTATCCTCCCCACTTAGAGCCCAACCACCAACACCATCATCTTCCCTGTGTGTCACATCTGAAAAGAGCAGGGAACACTCGTCACCCCTGCTGGAAGATTTTCCCATTCTGTGCCTCTGTGATAAGCCCAGACTTACTTCCTGTGCGCAGACTCACGGCTTGTGTTGCCTTTTGTATTTACACCTGCTTTGCTGCACTGTCTCTGCATCACTCTACCAAGTGGAGAGTAGATTTGTGGGTGTGTATGCATGTTTTTTTTTCCCTGGTGCATACACAACAAGCATAATCCTTGTATGCCACCTTTGAGCACTGGCTATTTCTCCTACAGGAGTTTGCACGCAGGAAAACATTTTTCCTTCCATGTACATGTATCTATGTACCTCTGTCAATCATGACACCACCCAACACCTGCTGAAGTGGATCCTCCACCGTGACAAATATTCCTCAAGCTGGCTGTTGAATTTGTGTCCCAATTTGGCCTTTCTCATAGAAAACATTAAGAAATACTTACAGACTATAGACTATGTGTTTAGTTTGTACAGGTATGCAATTTTGCGAAAAGCATTTGTGAAAAGAATTTGTAGAGACCGAGTAAATGGTTTCTTTCTGATTACTTTGATTAATGATCAAAGGGAAAAAAAAAGCTCATTTGCAACATTAAGTTATGTTAGTACACTCTTGATTTTTGAGAACCATAGCAAATACTTGGCTTGAAGTTTTTCCCAACACCCATAAAGTGAAACACTTCAGTTATGCTCAGTTCCAGTATTTGCTCAAGACACTGATTTTAGAATTGGCCCATGTTACATACCTGATGAACAGGTCTGACAGCACTGAAACTGAATCGTAAACCCAATTTGGACAGGATTTATCTCTAGAGAAAGGTAGGTAATTTTAATATTGATTTTCAAACTCACTACAAGGTAAACATAGTTCTTTGCATGTTACCTGCAGAAATACACTCACCAAAACATGAATCGTGAAGAACTGGCTTTTATATGATGTTTCAAACACTACTTTTCATAACACTCATAAGGTCCTGCATGTTAGTCAGTTTCTCTCAAACAATCCTCTTTGGATTCAGTTCTTCTGCCAAAGAACCAGAGTGAAAGGGTTGAACCATGGGATTGTCGATGGCTTCATCAATGCAGAGGAATGACATCTCTCTCTTCCTACAGGGGTTTAAGCTCTGTGTGCATTTATTTGTGTGTAAGCTTTATTCTTTGCTGGCTTCCATTCACCATGCTGTTTGGCTCTTGATTGTCATCATACCAAACATCTTATTATTTTTTTTCCCATCTCTGGACCTTTACTCACACAGCTGGACCATCACCCACACAGCTGGCTATCTTTCTTATCTGAGAAGGTTGATTCAACATCACCTGAAAAAGAGCTTTACTTTGACATGTCTACTGACCCTTAGCAGCGAGAGCTGACCCTCTACCACCAGCTTGTGTGCCACAATCCTGTTTGGATGTGAAGATGCCTCAGTTCACCTTTTATTGACACAACAAATATGACAAGTAATTGAATGGTGTCTTTTGGCACTTTGATATTAACAGGAAAAGACAAGCATGTTTTAAGTGACACCATGTTGAACAGTTGTGGTTTTGCCATATCCAGCTGTTAGCTTCCCTGGATTAGCATTACATATGATACACCACAGCCACTCCACTTGTTTATCTTTTGCCTCCCCTCTCTTCTTGTACTTTTCCTCTCACTGATGGCTAAATGTAGAATAATGGACTATAATTGACCCAAAATCATGAATAGATGCCGATACAATGCATGCTTGTTTTGAAAGATATACAGTAGGCTGTTTTCTCTTTTATTTCTCCTTCCTTTTTTTTTTTTATTTTCTCTTTCAACCTGTTTCCTTACATTCTTTTTTATTTTACCCTTTACTTACCCTTCCTACTCCTCTCTGTGCACTTTCCACTCAATTTATGGAACTATGGAAGTTCTGCATGGCCCAAGCACTGTTTGATCTTTAGTCCATAGCACAGGATGAGAGTTTTTCACTGGCAACAACAAGAACATCCCATAAGGAGCCTTGACAAACACTTTCTGCCTCGCTTTTTGGCACTGAAGCTGCACATTCTCTGTGCTGCTCCACAGTTAAGGGTCAGCATTACTGTCTCAGCGCACTTGACACTTAAGCGAAGAGTGTTTTTAAAATGATAAATTGCTCTGTCTGAAGTTTATTTATAGTTGGTCTCCAAACGGAGTTCTTGTCTGTTTATTGACTGACAGAATAGGAGCTTTCTTTTAAGTAACGCAACAGTCGCAACTTGTTGCCAAT
Source organism: Brachirus orientalis (assembly GCA_016785285.1). NCBI lineage: Eukaryota > Metazoa > Chordata > Actinopteri > Pleuronectiformes > Soleidae > Brachirus > Brachirus orientalis. Next base: position 2,311,604 of record JAFBJR010000096.1, on the reverse strand, counting down.
GTGTTATGGTAGCACAATCTCCAACGTTTTACTGTCAAAAACAATCTCACCTCAGTGAGTTTTGAATGCATTGCATACCATATTATATCACTGAGCTGAACTGGGCTTTTATATGTGAAGTACAAAGAAACTTGTCTGAACTCGTCACCTTCTGTTTGCTCTACATTAATCTACTGTACCGAGTTTTGTCATAGACTAAACAACTGTCAACAGATACCATCTTTGATGCAGGACACAGACACAAGCATCACTCATAACACGACCAAGTCTTGGTTGCAGAAAAGGTATACAGTCTAACTATATATGCATTTTTTTATATCTTCAAACCTGGGACTATCACACATCCTGGTGTGGCTGCCTTGTTATTTTACACAGACCAAGCATTTATCTCGGGCTTCATTGTTTTGGCTTCATGCACAAAATCAATCCAGCTTATTCATCACAGGCTCATTGAAAATGAGAATATTTGTTTGAACATTTTTGTGGATTTCTCAGTTCAGTGTGAGGCAGTGGGGCAAGATTTATCAAAATGAAAAGTGCAGGCAGTAGATGCTACACTTGTGGTATTTGCTTGCTGAAAAAGCATTATTCTGTCCCACTAGCTTACCCTTGAATTTGACATGTACAAATCACAACATGCAGAAATATAGTATGTATGTGAGTAATTAGTGCACACATGGACACACGCTTGCAACTTTGCACGTTGAACATCACACACGTACTGAAATACTCACTGTGGTTCCTGTTTCCTTCACAAACAACCAGTGATGGATAGGCCCTTTCCATTTTAAACAGGGAGAAAACACATGCCCCTGGGGACCTTATGTGTGCAACTACTTTGAAGTGTCCACATTTAATTCTTCTGTATGATAAATGAGAGGAGAACTGCAGTTGTAGCCTGTGAGGAAAAGCTCAGCTTGCTCAATGAGGGGAGCGGTAACAAATGTAGCAATAGCTGATAAGCTGACTGTGTCTCTTGCTCGTGCTTGTTGTTCTGGTCCCTGCAGACCCCCAGAGCCAGATAACAAATCCATCCTATCAATCAAACCCATCAATGGCTGGCTGCAGATTAGAGACAGTGATTTTGGGGCTGATTGGAGAGGAAATGCTGATTACACCTCTCTCTCTCTCTCTCTCTCTCTCTCTCTCTCTCTCTCTCTCTCTCTTTCTCTCTCTCTCGCTCTCTGACTTGATTACACTCTGCCTGTGTGTTGTCAAGCTCAGCTGCTGGAGCTGTAATCACTGGAAGGTGAGAGCAACAGCCGTGGATCCAGACAAGACACAGACACCATAGGCTGGCAAGCTGAGACTTTATGACCAGGTCGTTTTGAAAGGCCTGCATCTGACTCTGTCAGAGCATCTGGGCATGGTGACTGCACACACGCCAACAAATGTGCAGGCATGCATATATTACACTGCGATAAGGAGAACTCCAGCTATGAAACCTTTAGTCAAACCTTTTTTCTTTCCCTCCAGCTCCTGTCATGTTCATTGCCTTCTGTTTCTCTCAACTGCTCTGGCCTACTTCCATCACAGTGGCACACTCCCAACCTTACTGTGAGTAGTACAGTGAGTGGAGTTCTAATCTAAGCTTTATTTAGCTGCCTCACCTTTAAAACTGGAGCAAGTTCTTGACAGACTCTGTATCACCTCAACTTCTTCTAGTGTTACATCCCTCTGTCCTTCTAAGCCTCTTCCAATCTACTCTGCTTTCCATCTTCCTGTCCACTTTTTTTTTCAGTCACTGCTGCCAAATGTATGGTAGTCTGTGGATTTTGTCGATTTGACTGTACTGTTGTGGCCAACAGAGGCCATTGTCACTGTTGCGTGCATGACCTCACTGAACACAAAAATATAATCACTCCACAGTCATTACCAACATTCTAATGGCAGGTTTGACATGTGCTTGCGAACATTAATTGGTTTTCTATGCTTTCCTGTTTGTAGAGAAATAATTATGATGAGTTCATAGTGGGAGCAAAACAAACTAGATTTTCTTTTGTTCCTTAAGTAAACGAGGAAACCACAGGTTAAAAAAACAACTCAATAATGATTTAGGTGATGATATTTTGAGTAAATTTAACTTCATGTCTGTATAGAAAAAGGAGCCTGCAGCAGTGTCTGGTGTCTGGAAACTTATCAATATTTAGGGTAATGCATTTTTTCAACGTCCTGCACTCAGTGCTTTACAATGTGATAAAGACTATGCTGGGAAAAACAAATTGCCCTGCCATGTGCAATTTCTCAGTGGAACATCTACTAAGGATTTTCTTTAGCATTAACCAAAGCACAATCTCTACAGGTATGCCATACAAGGGTCACTCAATGACCTTGACTCGTGGTTGTCTGTCTAATAGCATCATCCTGCTTTTAATCCTCATTGCACTATTTGAAACTGCTGGTGTGACTGTGTGATCAAATAATATTTATTAATCTCAGTGTATGTTCGTTTGCTTGAATGTGAGGTAGGTTCCTGTAGAATTCATAACTCTGTATATCCTTCTATTTAACTGCCTTTGGAGACCCAATTTTGTCTCACTCTGTATGTGTTATGTTTCATTTCAATTGACATCATGGTCATTGCTACTATCGCTTTGAATTGGACATACTTGCACGCTTGTTAGATGGAAACAGCTGGCAGAGGAGATAGCGAGGGTGACTCACTCTTCTTTCCCCCCACTTATCGTTTGCCTATTCCAGTCTTGCTCCTCTTATTGTGACCTCCAAGAAAGTCAAAATATTATGTTCATTTTTCCCTCCCCCATTTTATTTCTCTCTGATATTCACATTAAGTGCACACAGCACACTGACTTATTTTTGGAAATACCAGGAGTTTGTTGAGCACCTGTAGCACAGTTTGAAACAAGCTTGTGTTTGAATAAATGAATTATTAGTAGGTGTTGCGCACAGTGTACTCATGAAAATTTCGAGAGGCTCTGTCATAAAAGCCTCTCTTGAAAATATGAATATGAAGTGCAGTATTTTTGCAAATAAATTCCATCATGAATCAACTACAGTGGCTGCTATTTAGCTTCATTAGTTCATTTGATAATAAAAAGCAACATTTTATTCTCAACTTTTTTTTTCTCCGCAAGGATAACACATCAGGAAACTTTTTTGTTGTCACTTAACACTTAAGAATATAGAAAAGAGATTATTGGCATTTTAAGAGCCAAATTTCACTTCAACCTGTGGTGAGGTGGGCACCTCATCTCCATAACCCCACTGAGCCACCGAGTGTGAAAGGCCTTATGCACACACTCACTTAGTTGTTAACACTGTAATGATTCAACTTTGCTGTGTGCTTTACTCTCACTGTCACATCATACAAACACAGGAAGTCAAATCCTCATATTTTCCACAAAATGGCTGCTTTCTGCAACAGAATAACTTATCTATACTGTATGTCTGTCCTGTTGGCATATTGGACTTCATATTAGTATTTATCAACATAATCATTCCTGTTGCCGAATTGTGTCTCAGTGGTATCGTCTGCAGAGAGGGGAGTCTAAAATTAGATTTATGAAGAGGTTAGGGATCCGAAACCTTCATTTTTTGAGGGGACTGAAAACTCATTAGCAATATTAATAATGGGGATGTTGCTGTCCTCCAACTTTTGATGGTGACTTAATCTGTTCCTTATTAAATTTGATTTTGGGCTGCCCTCTCTCTACCTTCATTTATGTCTCCTCACTTACAGCGGAAAAGTAATTTGATTGCAGGTCATAATTAAGTCTTAATGTTCCATCATAAAGAATAATTCCGATCATCTTATAGTACAACATAATGTATTGTAAACATTCAACTAAGGCCCATTGTGAAACTGCAGTGCTTAATTAAATGGATTGTTAAATGAAAATCTATTAGTCTGAGAGTCAAAAATGGCAAACATGACTGTCACCAAAACACTAATTGTCCTGCTGACAGGTTGTTTTTTTCTTTCTCCCTCATCTTCATAAAATATTTTTCAATGCATATCTTTAAATACCTTTGAGTGCATGCCACACTGGCTACATGCTATTATACAGGGCACAAGCCCTGCATTACTTTTTTAGCCTTTTATGACACATTTTCAGCAGCACTAATGGATGTTTGTATGGCTTTAGTTACAATGCAGTGAATGACTCATCATTTGAGTGGCATCAATGGAAAGCCTCTTCTCTAAAAGCTGAAATAACTGACAGCAGCTCATGTAAGACCAGAAGCCTGTCTTTGTGTAAACAAAAAGCTGAATTCAGGTCAAGTCATTGTGTATTGTCAAATTAAATAGCACATGACATGCAACCTGTTTCTTAATTGACCAGGGTGGTAGATCTCTGGTTCTACATCATAATACTTAAACCAAAGCTTTAGATTCTTTTTTTTTGTAAAGTGACATATTTTGAGAGAAATATGTGTATAGTATCCTGTAGAGAGAAAGTTTATCTGGTATTTGAAGGATTTGATGGTGTACTAGGAAGGACAAGCATAGTTGTAGAAGGATGCTATATTGTACTGGGCACTTGACCTACACCCACACCTTTCTCGCCCATGTTGGCAGATGAAGGAGATATGAATAAAATATACCTAAACCATTGTTTTGGAAATGTTGACAAATGTTACATTTTTACTATTTTACTAACTGACATCCAAACCCACACCTCCAAACCCACACCTCCAAACATACGATGTTGCTCAAGCTTGCTTCTTATTGCAAGCTTGAGCTTATTGCCAGCACTATGTTGAGGTCTTCCTGATTTTTAAAAAAAATTTTAATGAGTGGAATGAGCAGAAAGTGCTCCTCGCACATGCTCCCAAAGTCTCATCTGCTGCTATGTGTGTCTGCTGTGCAGTGCTGACCAGAGGAGACATGTGGGTCTGTGTCTCATGGCTAATTGCTGCTACTTGGCTGATAGTCTTTCTGTGCTAAACTCTCATTGACTCCCTGGACTCCAGGGGATTCCCACAAGCACCCAAAGACAAACAAACCTGGGCAGACAATCGATAAAGGATGCAAGTGTTACCGCTCAGTGCAGCTGCTGATTAAGATTCTCTGTGAATGTGTAAGTATATGTGTGTATATGTGCTACATAAGAGAGTGAAAGTCTGAAGGTGTTTGCTGATTGCTCTCCTCCTTAAGCGCTAATTAGAATCTTCAGCCAGTCCCAAAGTGCTTTATGTGATTTTGATTAAGAGACGAAAAGAGTTCAGAGGTGTCTTCACAGTCACACCACACGAAGGCTACCGGATAATTATTCACTCAACATATCAGATTCACAGCATAGTGTCTTTGCCTCATTGTGAGACCTAATATTGTACAGATAGTATCAGTTATCAGTTGAAGATCATGACAGTTTTTAGCTTTTATAACCATATTTTTCTAAATGGATCGACTATATTGCATTGGTTTTATTTCATGTAAACAAACTATACAAATGGTCTATTTTTATGTAGTACATTTTCTAGTCTTGATCAACACTCAAAGTGCTAAAGTTTTGCTGTTCATCCATTCATACAGTGTGTCAATATGCAGCTCTTTTCTGTCGCACATTTGTGCCGGCACATTCTCACACTGCCACGAGCAATTCGGGATAAGTGTCTTGTCCAAGGACACATCTGCAAGTAGATTAGAGAAGCCGGGGACTGAACGCCCGACCTTCCGGTAGAGCTACCTGTATATTCGTAAACAAATCAGCCATAAAACCAAAAACCGGACCAAACCAGAAACTTAATATTAAACTAAAATATTTCACAATGAAATTGCAAATGTTATAGATATGACATCTTTCAGTTTCTCTAAATCAATTTATTTATTTTAAGGATTAAAAGAGGGAAGGGTTTCCCCCCTTTTCTTAAGTATAATCATATAGCTTAATATATTCATTATGGAAGTACATTAGAAATAGATATACCATTAAAATTCTAAAGAAAGTGAGTGAGTGAGTGAGTGAGTGAGTGAGTGAGTGAGTGAGTGAGTGAGTGAGTGAGTGAGTGAGTGAGTGAGTGAGTGAGTGAGTGAGTCATTGCATGACTTGTCTCGGTATGTCACTGTCTGCCACTGACTGTTAAGCATTGGTGTGCCTCTAATCCTTCTCTTCACCTTCTCTTTGGGCTCATGTTTGCTTTTGTTCTCATCTTCAGGCCGACTGACTCACAATGATGATCTTGACCAAGCACAGTGAAAAGGTCAAGGTTGGCCAGCAAATTGCCTCAAAGCAATCATCCTTGTCTCTTTACACTAACAGTGTGAGCTCTCTCTGTCTCTGTCGCCTCCTCTCCTTTCTGTCTCTCTCTCCATCTCTGTGTTTACTGGGGGGGGGCATTAGCAGCAGGAGGGCAAGACCAGCTTTGAAGCCCTGGCTCTGACCAGCGGCTGAGTGAGAGCTGGAGACTTTAAAACACCAAACGTCACTGTGTGGGTGACATTTCAGCACAGACCGACGTGACCCAGCAGTGTGTGTGTGAATTTGTGGAGAAAAGTCAGCTGTCCTCGGGGACTGTTGGCCACTGCTGGAGGCTATTTGCCTCTGCACCGAAGGGATTACCTTTCATTACCTGAAAAAAAAAATTGTCCCTTCAACCTCTAATAACTCGCTCAACAGTAGTTCCACTGGGATGTAGTAGTACAGCTGATACCCCTGTTATAAATACACAGCCAATTACTAGATTCCATACTTAGATATTGCATGAGCCATGGCTCCATGTAACATTTAAGATGATTTTCATTAAGCATACAGGAGAACATACAAGGCTCAAGGACGGTCTCCTTTGGGTCAGCTGTTCACTCCAGCCCCATGTGTTGCTTTACACACATGAAAGACTTTGCTTTAATGTGTCACACAGTATCTACACACTCAGCCAAACTTCAAAGCCTACTTGTAGCCTGAAGCCGGACAAATTCTGGTTGAATCCACTGCTGAAGTGTGTGATTGTGTGTGTACACATCTTTCTGTCTGTCCTGTAAATGCTGTAAACAGGTGTTAACATGTCAGCCCACAGGATGCCACATGCCGCTGTGTCATGATCCCCTGAACAGCTGCCTCCCTGCCATTGTGTGTGTGTGTTTTTTGTTTGTGTGTGTGTGTGGGGGGGGGGATGTTTTCACTGCAAGGGATATAATTGACCGCAAGAGGGGTTTTAGCCCTAGATTTAGAGAAGCCAAGGTTAAACAAATACAGTGTGCAAAGACTGAATAGATCAGAATGCAATTGAATGAGTTCTTAGAAATCACATGGCATTTTCACCTGGTGTGAATGTTTGTGTAAAGGCGTGAATGAGTGAGCTTGAAGGGCAGAGGATATTTGGGTCTATAATGAGGCTGTCAGGTAGGGGTCCATCCCTGTTGGTGGCTAATGTATCCATGACAGTCACTCAACCCTCTTCTCTTTGTCCAACTTTTTGTAAGAAACAGCTAATGCTCTTTTTAATGTTGTTCTCTATCCTCAGGTGGAGATTGAGAAACTGGATTACCACCACTACCTGCCACTGTTCTTTGATGGCTTATGTGAGACTGTTCACCCGTATGAGTTCTTCGCCCGCCAGGGAATCCATGACATGCTGGAGCATGGAGGCCCCAAGATCCAGCCTGTCATTCCTCAGCTCATCATCCCCATCAAGAGTAAGTCCATTCAGAGTTTACCAAACACACACAACGCAGCTCATTTGTGTGTCTTTTTAATGTGTTTTACAGTCACTTTTTTCCCTTCATACTGATGGGGAAAAGTAGTTATTTCAATACTTAAGCCAAACACCCCAAATGTTGATAATGTGGCAGCTGAAATTAAAATTATTGTTGCCATAAAACTCTAAAGAAACCGAGGAAGCCAAACATAATAATTGTGCACTTACAATTTCCTCACCAGCCGTTTCTGTGGGTATTGTGTGTACCTAATGAAGTGATCGGTGCGGTCTTCTGCAGCTGTATCCCCTCTACTCTAAGTTTCAACATGTAACAAGTGCCTATTTGAGTTACTGTTACCTTTAAATCATCTTCATCATCTGCTGACTGGATATTTGCTATTTTCAGGTTATTCAATAAGACCTATGATGTGTAATCATTGTTACTTCAATTTCAAACTGTTGATATTCAGCAGCTATTTAATTACAATAATATTTTCAGCAAATTGGCACCACAATCTTAATTATTTGAATTCTTTTTGAGTAAATTGTCCTTTCTTGTGAGTGATTGACAGTCTTTTAATCTGCTTAGCCACAATTTAATTGCAGCCTTAATAAATATTATTGCATTATTAACTATTTTAATGACAGCATCATTACATTTTGATCTCTGTTTGTTGACAAATCCCAACACTAGAGGGTAATCCCAGTCACTCATGCTTATGACTATGGGCTTATTCAAATAAATCAGATGCAAATTATATACAGATTGTAGGTACAAATTGAACACAAAAGGCATGTGTGGTACGGCTGATTGGAAAGCTGATGCTTTAATAAGGTACCTTGTACCCTGTATTTTTGTTTTGGCAAAATCTAATATAAATAAATTCAAGTTTAAAATTAAAAATGATATTGATCATATATCATATCATATGAATCATATTAAATGTAGCATGTAACAACACAATTTTGAATATTTATTCAAAGGTTTCTTAGACTAGTTCTATTTTGCAACCAAAATAGAACAACATGCTTACCAGGAATAGAGTCACCTGTTTTACACACCAGTCCTGTGACAAGTCCTAATTTGGTTTCACAGTCACACTGCTCCTATTATTACATTAGCCGTCCTAGTCAAGCGTCCTTGCTGCTGCATTTACTAGAAGAAGATGACTCTAAAAGCATGCCTGATAATCTGCCATGAATGTGGTGACGTGCTACATTTAACTGTGTCATCACGTTGTGCCTCCTTTCCACATGCACACACACCCGTGCACACGCACTCACACACACACACACACACAAGTTGGCGGATGAAGGTGGACAGAAAGGTCATGTCACACAGCAAAGTGGTCTATGACTTCAGGACATCAGATTATGTAGCAATGTGACAGGAATGTTTTTTTTGTGTGTGTGTGTGTGTGTGAGGCAAATGCGAACAGGATCAAAGTTCAGTGAAGTTCTTAGGGGAATGCAGAGTGTGACTTTTGTGAGGAAATTTCAGCACACGTGTGGAGACACACAGTCTCACTCACACGCAACACACACATGCTGTCTTTTGTTTGGCGCCGCTGCCAAGTAGAGTGTCAGTTTCAAAGTGGGAGCCTAAAAGTGGCGCCCAGAGAGCCTGAGATAGTGTTCAAGTCACGGACAGTTGACTGGTTATGTGTGGGTGTCTGTGTGTGTATTTGCACTGACCTTGTCAGGTCCAGTAAACGTTTGGAGACCAAAACCTGGTCCTAATGAGTCCCAACCTCATTTCTGAGGAACTGGTGAGTTTAGGCTAATATTTAAACTTTGGTTGAGTTAAGGTTTAGCTTAACTGTGTAAGGTTAAGGTTATCTGTTCACCTGCCTAAGGACTAAGATGAAAATTAGCTAGTAGCTAAATCTGGTGCAAAGCATCTTTTCTCTTTGTACCAGGTTTTCATTTCTGGGACTGATGTAACACATTCATATACATAACAATAAAGTATAATATATTTTTCAATACAAATTTCCAATCCCGTCTTTCAGGTGAGGATAAGGACAGGAAAAGAGCCAGAGGATTCTTTTATTTTTTTTTAAATGATGGGGAAGGACATTATTTACTAAAGTTAATCTTTTGAGTGAATAAAAATGTACTCGATCCAAAGCCTCACTTGTGGTTGATAATTTATTATGTGTCATTTACACAGTCTGGAATTTGGGGGAGATTTTTTTTTTTTTTGCAAAAATGTAAAATAATGTTGGTAATTATGTCTTCGTTCATGTGTAATCACTTGAAACCTTCCAATCTATATGGTAAGCAGGGCTTCTTCCAGGTGCTCGCCATTTTGCACCGCCCTGTGTACACTGTAGCCCAAAATAGAAAACCAAGGTGCTCTAGAATAGGTCTTCCGATTAATTTTTTGTTGGTTGGTTTGTTTGTTTGTTTGAAGGTTGCTATGTTTTCCTACTTGCTCAATAAAAAGGGAGAGGGGAGATAGAGGAATTAATTTTTTTAACTGCAATGTCACCACTAGATCCCACTGAATATAATATTTACATTACCTAGTCCATATTTCTCTCCTTATCAGGAAGAACCCACTTTACTCACGTCTAGATAAAATACACAGATTGACTCAGGCTCTCACTAACTGCACCTTTACTTTACAACTCAAAACCCCTCAGCAGTTTTGGTCATTTTTTGGGGGGGGGAGGCCAGACCAAAGGTGATGGTTATGCTCCTCAAGAAAACACACATTTCTCACTGATAATGGAATTTTAAATGGCTTGCTCCTTATTAACTTCTTGGTTTATTAAAAAGCAGGCCTGTTGCAGCATCCACAAGGCAAAGCCGCCAGTCCGTGTCTCTGTTGCAGATTAATTACTTTTCTATGGCGCACGGAAGAAGAAGGGATGATGGAAAGAGGAAGAAAGTTAAAAGCCGTCTGCAGTTTAAAATGGCAAGATATATATTTTTCTCGTCTGACGTTAATCCATCTTCAGTGTGGCTGGCAGGCTGTTATCTGCAGAGCGACTGAGTCATGTCAGGCCCTGGTGAATTTTGATGATGACTGCAGGTCACCCAATGAGAATACACAATGAAGAAGGCTCTGTCTGACATTATACTTTAAGGCGCTGTCCTCAAAGACATAAATGCTCAAGTGTTTCTCCCTGTATAGTGTGTTCCAGTCACTTCACACTGGTGAGACCATACTTAACAGGTAAAAAACACGTCATGTATAGAAATAATATAGATAAGGATTCAATGTTTTGAATCCATATCTATATTATCTATATCCATAAAGGAAGAGGAAATATACATTGTTGTACTTCTGATGTTTTTTCTAAGCATTTAAAGTGACCACTGATAATAAATCAAAAAAAATATAGTAATTGTTTTATGAATAAAATACAATAAAATATGCATATTTCTTCAAGTAAATGCATCAAATTGCAAAGTCATTACCAAGTGACTTAAAGGAAAAAGGGTAAATTGCTACTGAAATGCTGTGCTGTGACTTTTAGTGGTTTCTTTAACTAGGCAGGAGGATTCACAGCCATGCCTCCATTGAGCCCCAGTTGATTGGCATAACATTTGCTCAGCTTTGAACCAAAATGAGAATTTCATTACAGGAACATCTTCAGTAAGGCCTCTGCATGGGAACATCATCTTCTGATCTGAAAAGTATATTTATACTCTGAGAGAGAACAATTCACTGCTTAGCTCGCCAACATGTCACCATGTTTCTGACATTTCACTGAAATGTTGTTGTTTTATTTTTACACTGAATATGAAGCCTGTCCTAGCATGAACAGATAATTACTTTATTCATATTTATCCTAACACAGCTTTTATACATGAGCTCCTCAGCTTTTTTTTCTGAAAGACGAGAGTGCCAATGAATAATTGAACAGTCCTGTGGTCCAAATATCACAGCAGGGAAATTTGTTTACACTGGTTGCTAATTAGAATTTCATTGTTTGTAATGTAGGTTTGAAATTCCTGCCATTTCACATTCCACCTTTGGTGATGGCAGATCTCTGTGCTTGTCCGTCTGTCTGTGGAGACGCTAAGGCAAAGATGGGGAGATGGTACAGAGCACAATAGATTTGCTCATTCAGCATCTGCGTCAGTGCTGGTCTTCTGTGTAGGCCTCACACACACACACACGCACACATAGAGTCACTGCGTCCGTAGACAAAGCACAACTCTCAAATGGATACAACACAAAACAAAGGACCTGAGACAGTTTCTCTCGTACAAACTACCATTAAATAATCTTCAATGGCATCATTTAATTAGCAGTGTGTCAAGCTCTACATTATGTCTCGTGCAAATTGGTATGAGGAGACATGACCACAAATGGAGGAAAATAAGTTCTTAAATGAAAATCTAAAACTGAGTTCACTGAACAGTTGATAGAGCACATAAATAGCATTGCCAGAGTTGCTCTTACTTGATTAGAGTTAGTGGTTATTGTCAATGCAATTTAACATTCAAGAGATTTAAAGTGACAGAGTGTTGTTACAATTTGCAACTTTTCCATGCATTCATATTTCTCAAGCACTGACCAAATAAATCTGGTATGATAGTATCAGTCCCCCAGCTTTTAATATATTTGTATTTAGTCGTAATTCGTTGCCCTGTATCTGCAAGACAGCGCAGTCACTTAAACTCAACACATTCATTCACTTAAAACCCCAAAACGCCTGATTTTTTGCTGGTTATTTTTCTCCCCCTTGAGACAATTTGTTTAGTATTTGTTTCTCTTTTGTGTCTCTCCTCTCACTCTCGCCACTCTCCTTTGAATAGATGTTTTTTCATGCTTTTCATTCTTCTTGTTTGTGCTTGCTTTGAAAATAGGTGCTTTGATGCCATTATGATTATGTTTTGGTGAGAGTGGGCATCAAATGACAGTTAAGGTGTCATAAAAAGGAATAGCTTTCCTTATCTGGGTTATGCTGCTTTTAGACTGACAGTTTACACCAAGGGAATGATCATGCAGGAGCCTGCTCAAGAAAGTAAAACTTGTGTAAAGAACTAAACTTTAATTCTCGATTAGTTGCTAATCACAGTCATTTTCTAAGCCTTTGCCTCCTGCCTGTCACATTTCTTTTTTTCTTTCTGGCATTATGGCTTTTGTTGTTTCTCCCACCTTTAGTTTTTTCTCTCTTTATCCATCTCTCTTGATCTTTGTAGCCCTCCATTTCTCACACCATCATTCCTTTTTGTTCTCTCCATCAGTGGGAGATGGAGTTAAATGCAGCTGTAGGCCAAATAGCCCAGCGATTGGCTCTCACTTACCTCTGTCTCCTCAGTGCATTTGGAATCGCTGATTGCAGACGTGCCAGTCTAAATCAAAGCCCAGCTATAAAGGAAATGGTTTCAAGGGAAAGTGTGTTTGCGTGTGTGTGTGTGTGAGAGAGAGAGACAGAGAGAGAGAGAGAGTGAGAGAGCGATTTGGTGGCAGACATCAAAGCTCATTTACTATACCTTCACTCTCTTGAATAAACTGAGTTGACTGTAAATCCAGTTTACATTAAGAGCCTGGTTTAAAACTGGATTCACTATTATCCCTTGCAAACCTTTGTTTTGCTTGAATTATCTTCAGCCTTTCACTCCTGACCTTTGTCATTTGTCTTTCCTTCCAGACGCCTTGAACACAAGGAACCGTCATGTAATCTGCAACACCCTTAAAATCCTGCAGCATCTGGTGATGTCTGGAGACATGGTGGGAGAGGCTCTAGTGCCATACTACAAACAGATCCTTCTAATTCTCAACATGTACAAGAACATGAACAGTGAGTTCCAGACATGCAAATGGTTGAGTGTTAATTTATGGACAGATGGTGTGTCAATGTGATGTGCAACAATCATTATGTAAACCATTTTTGTGGGACTACAGCTAACATAAAGCAAGCAATTAACAGACTGTGAATAACTGTCATATATACTGACATGCATTTTGTTATTGCTACAGTTTGGTTATACTGTGGGGATCCCACAGAGGTACTGCTTATTTTTTGAAAATGCTGTGCAGAAATTAAATGTCTGATTTTGTTTGGCTGTGAGTCAGAAAGCATCCAGGTTTCTACCCATTATCTCCTCTGTGGATCCAGTGTATGCACCTGTCCAAGCACCTGTTTTTCTTTTCCCCCCATTTAAACATCTATTCAACAGAGGAGCTCCACTTCGTTCTTTCTGCTGTCAGTCAGGCTGCATTGTGCGGGGCTGTTGTGTAGAAGATTGTCCTTGGTCTCCTTGAAAGCCTCCACCTGAGTGGACCTGGAAAGATTAGCCTCTGATATGCAGGGCTCTTTGTGTGACTGTGTCAAAGCACTTAGCATGGTGTGACATGATGTGGGCCCTCTGAAGGTTTAGAAGCACAACCAAAGCCAAACACCACTCATTCCAATCAGTATGGTGTGGAGAGTGACATTGTCATTCAGTCATTTAAACACAGGCTTTAACAGGGGAAAACTCAAAGCTTTAGTTCCATAATCAATATCCAATTTGAATCTCTTGTCGCTTTAATTCACTTACATTATCTGTTACTATTTGCTGATGTCTAAAAAAGAAAGAGGAGAGCTAAATGAGATAGTGGGGAAAGACAAAGGAAGGAAAAGAAAAGCCTGCCTTATTAGCAAATCTCCTCTCTAAATTAGCTGTCAAATCAATCCCCTAAACCGTTTTGACGCGCGAGTTTCTCTGCTACAGCACAGGCTCAGCAGTTGGCTAGTGAAGCCCACCAGGAATAGTTGTATCTCTGCTTGCTAGTTACTGGGCTCTCCTGTCAACATGCCTGCCTGCTCGTCTGTCCTCCTCTGGCGAACATTGATTAAATCTGAACCAACCTCTCACCTGTAGGATGCCCCAGTTATTTACCTCTCCTCGAGAGACCAGACTGAGCCTGACAGGGGTCCGAACAGTTTGCCAAAGCACAGGACCTGAACTGCTGAATGAGGATGATATTTCATGTTGAGGAACTTAGTAGCGTCCAGTAAAGGTTTTTTCTACCAGTTAAACAGAACTGAAGAATGCTCTTGGATGAGAGGTGAAACTCTAACTCAAGCAAGTCCAGTTGCCTACGCCTAACTCCCAAAGATGACTATGGTCTGGATGACTGAGAATCTTCACAGACATGATACAGTGCTTGTTTATATAATTATACAATTATATAGTTTTCCTGCTGCTGATACCATGGAGCTGCTACATATGTGTGAATGTAGTGTTACATACTCTTTCAGTCTCTTCTTTTGTACTTACTAAATATCAAAGCTTTCATTGTCTATTATTAAGTCTATTAAGTAACAGATATCACTTACACACACCTCCAGTACCAATCCCACGCTCGGTCAGTTGTCTCAACAGAAGTCTGTGTGCTGCCTTTAGCAGACAGACGTGTTCATTGTGTTTGACACACGAATAAGAAACAGAGGCTTGTGTAGCAGTGTGTGGTAACATCTCCTTTTGGCTCTCCCACACTGTTACTCACAGAGCTTGCATGGCATCCCTCTTATCTCATGAGCCACAACGGAGCCACTGTCCAGTATATGCCAAGTGTGTGTGTGTGTGTGTGCATCTGCATTTGTGTACATCTGTCTTGAATAGATCTGTTGTGTCCCACAACAGTGTGCAGCTGTTGGATTCAGTATAAATGAAGGCTGCAGCATTCTGTCTCTGTCTCTCTGTTCACTGTTCAGGTTTGCCAGCCTTGGTCACACAATGCTCTTGCAGATGTCTACTGACTCCCATCTACGTGCAGACACACATTTCACACACTGTCCCAGCTGCAGCTACACAACTTGACTCTGTCCCTGTCTCCCTAGTTGTTTGAGCTATGAATCAATAGGCTGACAGCCACTGCTGTAGGGTCAGAGCTACAGTCAGATATCACCAGCATCTCATCATGGGACAGATCCCCTAGGCTGTGTTCACACACTCCTGCTGTGTCGCTCCCACTCTGAGACAGGGTTGTGACCTGTTAAATTCGTCTGTATACACGTCTTATCTGAGACATTTTTCCAGGGTCAAAGCTGGGACTTGACAGCCATTTTCAAAATGGACCCTTGGGTGTCCTTTCACTTAGACAGCGCACTGGACCTCTGACCAAAGAAGCAGACCCCTCCTCAGCTTCTCTGCGATCTAGGCCTCTGATGAATGAATGGATCCATCGTTCAGTGAGGGAGTTAAAAAAATGCCTGTTCAACTTCAGCTGACCGTCATTTTAGTAATGTGTCATGTTGAAGTGTGCAGTAATGAGCAATCACATACTATCACCGTCCTTGATGTACCCCAGTGTCTCCTGAATCAGCTGTTTTAGCTTTTGTTTGCTTTGTGCCTTTTTGTTTCCTTCTTACCTTTCACCACACCAATCAGCTGTGTGTGTGCGTGTGTGTGTGAGTGACAGTGTTGGGGACAGTGTAAGAATTCCTTCAATGTGATTTGCACGGCTCTCCTCTGTGCTCGCTGTGATGAATCTTATCCCTAATGAAATGCAACAACGTTCCTTATGAGGCAGAGATGTGCTCCCTCATCCAGCAAATTCCTGTTCTCAGCTCCAAGGAAGGAAGGAAGGAAATTTACTGTGCGTTATCTGAGGAAGAGAGGAAATGATTTTGTGGAGCAGGAGAGCAGAGTTAAGAAAATATTTTGGGAGCACAAAAGGAGAGCTAATGGGCGCCAGTACTTAACAGTCTAACATGACCAACTATCATCATTAATGTATAAAATAATAAAAAGCTGTTATTGCCACATTTCAGTAAAGCACCTTTCATCACTTACACATAAAACTAATACAAATGAAGTATTGTACAGTTCTAACATTAATGGTTTACAAAGTGGACTAATAGTAATCAAATTATATATTTGTATCATACATTACTACATTTACATCAAATAAACACGTAGTGAAAAGGTTTTTTTTTTATCTGAACACAGACACAAGCAAACATATTCTTCCTTCAACTCCACTGTCTGATATATCCATAGACTGTATGGATAAATATAAAAGGACAATGTCTTCCAGTGTCCTTGGTGAAGTCAACCAGGAAGTGAAAATATTTTGAATAGTTACCACCAGAGGTTGATGCTAATTACCTGATACTGTTCCACAGCTTATGGGAGCCATTCAAGGCCAGTTAGAGCAGGGGTCTAAAAACTCAATGACCACTGGGTGTCTGGTCTGGTCAGTGAAAAACATCAACAACCTTCATTTTTTCCCATGATTTCATTGTTCCTCCTCAATGTGGGCTGGGTCATCATAGAATGAAAGGTCTATTTCTCACTTAATTTATAACTTATATGAGTAAAGCTAATGGTCTTATTCGGAAGTTCAGATTCTTTTAGGTGACATCACAGCTGGTAACAACTTGGATACAGTAATTGCCAGGAGCTACATATTTTTGTTCATGACATCATACACGGCTGCACATTGTGTCTGAATGTGGGTGATGTTTCCCTGTAGGACTTCTCTGCTATTCATTTGAGCCTGCACTGCGTTGTTGTTGTTGTTGTCCTGACGATTTTCCCCGCTTATCTGTAAGGTGTAGGTCCTTAGACTCCTATTCATCACTGACAAACTCTCACAAACACACACACACACACACAAACACACACTCATACAGTGTTGCTCTCGCACACTGGTGATTTGGTTCATTTGGCCTCTTTTATCTTCCTGCTAGGAATGTGGCCAGCTATGATAAGGTCTCACCCACATGCACTGCTCAGCGCTTGCACACACACACACACACACACACACACAGAAGCACGCAGGGGTTGTAATAGTGGCTCTCTGTCTTGTGTGCCTTGGCGACTGGTGAGGTTTTTCTGTTGGTGACATATGAAGCGCAGTGGCTGGCCACTCCATCTTACCCTGTGGGCCTGCTTTATTTGTGCTTCACATGACACACGCATGCTCACACACATGTGCACACACTCATTGCCCGTGCTGGGCATCTTTTTGAAAACAGTGGGCCAGTTAGAGCCCATGCTGATGGCTGGAATAAAAATAAACAAGAAGAGCTGGCTGACCTCATAACTTGTCCTGGACAGAAGGACGTGGACAGTAAGAAACAAGATGGCAAGGACATTTGATCTGTGACAGACACACACACATGCACACAGGCTAATTAAGCCCATACTGTTGATTTCCAACTCTTCTCAATGTGACTCATTTTAAGCATATGCCAGTGTTCTCAGCCACCCGTGCTCTCGTCCACAACACAAAGCTCCCATTCACTGCTTGAACACTGAACTGTTGCGTGTACATACGCGGTTGAAGTTAATTCCCGGGGATTCCCATTCACAAATATTTACTTTATTTAATGACCTTTTCCAGCTGCCATTGTGAAAAATTAATTCACTGCCATGCTTTCATTGTGTACATAGCGACACAATGGTGCACATCACTCTCTCTTCCCCCAACCACACGCCCACCTGACCCACACATACACACATAAATGCCAACACACACATACGCACACTTGCACACATATAAACCTGTGGCCCCCATGTAATCCATCATCCTCACACACTCTGCGTTCCTTGTCCCTGTGGACGACAGAATACACACCTCATCCTCTGCCCTTGTCTCCTCTTCCCTGTTACGCTCTCCAGTAGATATCTATCTATCAAGCAATCACAGTCTGCCAGGACCCCACAGCCATTAACGTACAAAAGAGTAGGAGAAACATAGAGAGAGAAAAGAGAGATGGAAGGAAGGATAGCAATGAGTGAGTGAGCGATGAAATTCAAGTAATACTGAGCTCATTTCCCCTTACCTGCTCCACTGTTAGCATGCTTCACAGCACATAATGACTTTTTTTCCTCCTCTCCTGACGCTTAAGGAAAGACAGTTGAGGAAAATAGTGGAATTATGTTTTTATATTAATGCACCCCCGTCCCCTAGCTCCCTTCACTCCTGGGCTCCTTCTTGCCCACGGATATGCCCACCTGGCTCTGTTAATTTCTATTGTCAGTAGGTTCGACGCAGAGCAGCCAATCAAGTGTGAGCACAAGCCTGTGGGCCTGCAGTCTCTCTGCGGCTCCAATTTAAAGGTCAGCTGATAAGCAGCCAGATTCATGCATAATCTGGGCTGCTCTGCAGGCAGACGGGCAGAGTGTTCCAAGAAAACACACATGCACACTCATACACACACACACACACTCAAATGATATACAGATCATCCTCTGGGTTTAAAATTGACCCTGTCAAACTTTTTACTTTGCAGACTCAGATGGTCATGTTTCACTTCCTTCTCCAGCTGAAATATGTTTGCCCTCATTGTTCCCTCAGGTTAGTTATTGTACTTTTACTAATTGCTTAAAAGAACTGCTTCAATAAGAACTTGACTTTGTGTTTGTTGATTTGCTCCTAAATTTGTACATAGTGCCTTGTGTAATACGAAGCACCTTGGGGAATTATGGGATCAACACTGTAAATGGCACAGATCCCTTAAGCTGGCAGTATGCAGACATTTAATAGAATTTGGCCTCCTCACACAAGCTTTAACACAGCACCACTTCGATTGCTGTAGTGTGTAGAGGCTGCCCCCCACCCCACCCCACCCCCGCCCAATCTGATGCAGTAGGCATTACTACGACATTACAACATATCTACAATGACAAACTTTTGCAAATCCTCCACGTTATAATTATGTAAAAACTAAAACTCAGGTTGCATTCTTTAAAAGTGAAAGAAAACCGTTGCACTTTCACCCCTCACATTTCTGTAAATGCCAACTGTAAAAAGCAGTTACACAATTAATTTTAAACTTTCATCCAGGATTGCTCATGGATGTATAATACCGTATAAAAAAAAAGTGTTCTCCGTTATAAAATCCATCAAATGTGATTCCAGCAGTTGTGTGCACACACTTGCACAACCATGCGAGTTCACATGTTTTCATAGGGTTCACTCAATTCCAAGCCCAATATCTTAGAAAGTCATTGGCAAATTAAAATTAAGGAGACAGGCAAAGCTTCCAAGTGGAAGTTGAGCTTTTAGATAGATAGACAGAGCCAGGTTCATCCCATTGTAGTCTTGGCAACTATGAAACCATTTTAATTTTGTCAGTTATTTTTAGATTTATTCATGGTCCTAGTCCCTTAATTTATTATTATTGTTGTTGTTGTTGTTGTTTTTGGCAACCTCTGTGTTTTTATTTTTGTTTAGGTTGTTTCTTACAGCTCATTCTTAAGTGCATAACTAGATGCAGTCCAGCTCTGTTGTCAGTGTGAACTCATGGTTGTCCTGCTGCTGTGCAGAATCACCAGGGGCAGGATTCCAGTGCCACAATAAAGTTGTACAAAATTTAGATTGTATTACTGTATCAGAATGTAATTGTATCTCCTCTCCTTGTCAAAAGTCTTTGCCAAACGTCTTCTGTCACTGTTTTCATTAAAGAAATGAACACTGACTACACGTCCTCAATCTCAGCAGGGCTCCTCCTTTCATTCTCTTTAATCCAAGAAGCTCTCAATTACCTAATTGGATGAGTTATGAGGGTCCTTCTCCTCTCTGTTCCCTCCCTTTTCAATGAGATTAACACACTGTAATTAATGAATTTGGGGCACTTTGAAACGATTTGCAGGATTGTCTGGGCCCTGGGGGCCTGACATGTGTAAGACAATTATCGTGTTGTTGAAATTAGACAATAGAGAAAGATTAACATTTTTGGTGTTTGTAAAACACAGGTGATATTTCTGGTCTAAAACTGGATCAGGATGATGCAGTTGCTTTGTTTTGTGCTTCAGTGTCTGTATATCAGGGAAGGCGGCAGGAGTCTGACGTTTTATGGCCATTTTTTTTTTGATGTAATTTTATCTCTAAACTTTTTTTTAGAAATGTGTGTGCCTTTGCATGCGCAATGACATCCTAGTAGTGAGCTGCTCTGCAGGCTCTCACCACATCATTGTGTTTGACATCTCTGCAGGTAGCCAGCGACAGTATGCTGGTCCAGATATTTGTCTGGCCCGCTTTGGATCAGCATTCGCACCCTGCGCCAGGTTGGCTGTCAGCTTTCATAAACAGCCACACCTTCACAAACAGGCCTGCCACTTGGAAGAGAAAGAACAAATAACAAGTAGCAGTTCTACAGCCTCCCTAACTTACTGGCCCAGACAAGGACACCCATAAAAACAAGTGAAATAAAAACAGACTTTTATTACCACTGTCAGGATGTAGTGCTGCTTCCTCCTGCTTTTCATATGTGGGTGGAAATGTATACAGTACACTCAGTATGTAATACATTACATACATATGACATTAGCAATTTTCTGTTGCACAGATAATGTGAGGACATAGAGGTTTGAAGTATTAGAGCTAGTGTAGGATTGACTATGGAGCTGGTTGAAAAATACATCCCATACACCAAACAACTGCAGTCACCGGTTGTATTAAATATTTGAAATATATTTGAGGAATAAATTATAGCAAAAATGCACACATAAAAAATATAAATGCATCATTTGATTAACAGTTATTTCACCACAAGTTGTTTCAAAGTTATTTTCCAGCACGAATTCTCTTTGAGTTCATATGACAAATTCCCAAATTTAATAAATCAATTTCAATTTCAAGTTTCATTCAATCATGCAATACACAATATCTGTCACATCAAAAAGGCACCCACCCAAGGCAGAAGTCACTGTGGTGAAATCAGGCTTCCGGCCGTATTCAATGGGGAGGAAATGCTTTTCTTCACATTCATCTTTTGGCTCGCCATCCAGTTTTGCTCTTAAAATGAAACATAACCCACTTAATGCCAGACATGAGGGATTTCAATACTTTTCCTTAATTAAAATTACAAACAATTGCTCAATAATGTTCCAAATCTGTCCAGTAGTCCAGTGGGTTCAGTGGTACAACTGTGAAGAATTGATAATTAGGGTCGGCGCATGTTCACTTAGCTAATTAGCATTTCTGATTAGCATTTGCATTACTCAAGCAGCGGTAATGCTGCAGCCTAGTTGTGAGATGACATTCACCAAGTGCTGGGATTGACCAAAAGTCCAAAATCATACACGTGTTTCCAGAAAACCAGTCTCAGTTTGTTTGGATTCAAAAGATTCTTTTTTTTTCTTTGAAGAGTTCAGCTCAGTCAAGTGGCTTTCTTCACCACTTCCTAAAGAGACAGGGTGTTTTCAAAGCAGGAGGAAGCTGCAGTTGATTTGGTCAAGGTAAGGGACTGGTATGCATGGCCATGCAGACTCGCAGCTGGAGCAGCCAGTACCATCAGCATGCTGAAGGTTGAGCATCTTATTCAATTTACTGGGGTTAAATCTGTTGCATTTCTACAGATATCTTTTGCATTTCTTATCCAAACAACGCTAAACTGTCAAGTGAGCTTTTGGATAGTTACGCGATTAACAGAGAGACAGGCAGATGCTCCATTTTTATGTATAGATCTCGACATAATAACAACTACCCACAAGTTCAACAAGAAACTGTCCAATGATAACAAGCTGAAAGGGAGTTTATTACCACCAAGCTTAGTTAAGACCCACGTAATTCAATAATTTGATTCCTCACCAGTGCTTGTATACTGGGACAAGAACATGGTAACTGAACTAGCTGTTAAATTAGGTTAAATTATTTTAATTTTGGTACTAAATAGCTTGTGTTGTCCATACTTGATTTTGCTGCGATCATTGTTTGTCAAGTGAGACCTCAGCCGGGCGTCAGTCATCAAGCCTCCACAATCCACACCTGTCGATTTTAGGTCTGTCTCCTGTCTGTCTGTCTCTTTCGTGACCCTCCCTATTACTGTCCCTCCTCAGCACGTTTCTCCAACAGAGGTAACCTTATCTCCTCCACTCTCAGGCAGACATGCCGGCATGCGCCAGTCACAGTCCTCACTATCCTTAATGGATGTAAGTGAAGCCTATCCTAACATTGAAATGCACACTATTCTTCAAACCCCCCCCACCCCACCTCAACAGCCACACAAATGGCCATAAGGTTGTTCTAGTGAAGTCTTGTCCCAAGTCCAGATATCAAATGTTTTCATCTGGCTCCATGGCTCATATTCCACAAGCCATCACCAAACATGAGAATACAGAGCACTGTAGCACAAAAATGTGATGTTCATTATTTGATAAATGCTTTCACTAAATATTGTTTGCTCTTAAAAAAAATAATAAAAATATAAAATTAATTAGTGACTGCTGTTTAATTGTATCTTTCATTAACGACAAATGATTATGCTCTGAAATGAAAGAAAGCAACTATTTCCATAAAAGCTTCTCAACCTGTGGCCAACTATTAACAAACAAGGGAAAAAAACTGTTTGCAGTAATTTATTCATCCTGTTCATATGTATTAATACTTATTGTGTTTTGTATGCATTAATGATTGCAGGACCTCCATAAGAAGTGAAGGTTAATCATACATTTAATATTCAGATCAGCAACACACAGCAGCGGTTAGTATTTTTGAAGCAGAGCTACAAAGCAAAAATAATTGGGGCAAAAAAGGGTCACCCAACAAAACTACTAAAGAGCATGTGTATGCATAGTAGTTTTTCAGTCCACTGTTCAAAATTAGGACATTATCTGAAAAGCATGACAATCTCAGAGTAGTACTGCCATAAAACTGCCTGTCTGAGTGCATGTGTGTGTGTGTGTATGGGCTTGTGCATATATGTAGCAAATGAAAGCCAGAACCAGATGTTGCCTCATTGCACTCGACCACTCACTGGTAGAAGAGCTCAGGCCAAAAAAAGAAAGGCTTTCAGGTTTTACCAAACAGAGATACTCAATGATCTACAGGCAAACAACCACTCACTCATTCATTTTCCACCACTTTATCCTCCACCGAGGTCGCAGGGGGCGCTGGTGCCTAACTCCAGCTGACATAGGGTGAAAGGTGGGGTACACCCTGGACAGGTCGCCAGTCCATCCATTCACAACCATTCACTCTCACATTCACACATATGGGCAATTTAGAGTGTCCAATTGGCCTAATCCCCAAATCTGCATGTTTTTGGACTGAAAACCATTCCACGCACACACGGTGAGAACATGCAAACTCCATGCAGAAGGAGTTGTTCTGACCGGGGCATGAACCCGGGACCTCTTACACCAACTGTGTGGCCCGGCAAACAACCAACCAAAACATATTCAAACATTCCCACTTTCCCCTGTCCCTTATTGTCTTCATTGTAGCAACACATCACCTCTCCACTCATCATACCATGATATTGTTCTCACTGTGCCTCAAATCTTTTAGTTTCCTGTGACAAATAATTGGGACAATGTTAAAGTACTTTTGTTTAGATAAGTTATTAATCATTTGCTCCTAAAGTTATTTTTTGTGACCACTTAATGGCAGCTTTGACTGCAAAAATGTGATGGTGCTGTTAAGACAGAAACATCTCGGTAAGCAAACATGACACACTTCCTTAGGAACCCAACATAAGACATCCGTAAGCTGCACAGTGTGATGTTGTAACACTGCACGAAAACATGACAAATCTCTGAAATGTATGACAGGACACAGCCTGGCTCGATTACATTAACTTCCAAAACCTGTAAAATCAAAACAAATGCAGCTTATGAATTTGTTTGCATGCTAACGGTGTGCTCAGAAATGAAAGACGTGTGCTTGAAAATATGTGCTTGGAGCGTTCACGCTTTTCACTGCTGCCACATCGTGAATGGTAAAAATTCATTTAATAAAGAATAGATTAATATTTAATTATGCTTCTGGCAATGCCACACTATTATAATTTAGAATGCACATTTGCATAATTAATTCATTGCAACTTCATATGTAAATAATATTGTTAACACACCAGTCACATGGGCATAGAAGACCACTGTCTCAAACTGTGTGTGTGTGTGTGTGTATTAGTTACTTGTATTAGTTTCCTCTTCAGAACCTGTTCTGGTTTAAACACTAACCTTAGAACTACCCTAAGAACCGGTTAGGTTTAGGGCTAAAATTAGAATTGTGGTTATGTAAATGTTCTGTCACACACACACACACACACACACACACACACACTGCATGTCCATGCCCTTCAAAGTCAATTGAGGGGATATAAACATCAATATGTCCGCTTTACACCAGCCTGTGGAATGTAGAGTGTGCCTGTCTGCCAGGATCTACTTGAGATCGTATTCTATAGGTCATTGCTTGCTGTTGCTCAAACGCTCTCATGTTGCTGATGACCTCAAAGCTTAGTACATAACATCCTCCAATGCATGTGGATGTCAACTCTGCAGCTCAGCCGTGATGAATTCCAAACTACATCATAGCAGTGTTTAAAAAAACAAGAAAGGAAAAAAAAAATCCAGAATTTATTTTAAATTAATGAAAATAATGAAACTAATCTTAGTTCAGTCACAATCAACAAGTACCAGTAATCAAATTATAAGAATTTGTTTACTGGTAATAGGTCATTGATATAATATTATTGTTTTATTGCTTTTCATTGCAGTCAATATGAGTATTTCTACAACACTCATCCATTAAAATAGCATCTATATTACAGATCTTAGAAATTTCTGTGATAACGTTAGAAGGCTAGAATATGCTTGAGGCCATATTCTACATCATGTAATTTCTTATTGCTCTCATTTTCCTGATGACCTCAAAGTTATTTTTTTAAATGTCTGTAATTTATTTTCAATAAGAGACAAGAACAAAACTAATAATGTAAATGTAATAATTAACATCTATGTAATTTGTTCATGCTTTTTCATTCCAATCAGTTTATATATTTTGAATCCCCTTCATGAAAAAAAAAAAAAAAAAACGAGATCACACATTAGTGTAGGCTAGAATTTATTTCAGATCATATTCTATAGGTCATTTGTTACTGATGCTTAAATACTATCATGTTGCTAATGACCTTAAAGCTTATTACATAACGTCCCAGACTATATTATTGTAGTGTTTGCCTGTAATTTAGTTTACAGAAATGAAAGTAACTGTAGTTTATTACAATTAATTCAACTGATAAAAATACACAAATCTAAATAAAAAAATATTTTTTGTTGCAGTCACTTTGTGTGTTTTGACAAAAATTCAGCCATAATACACATTTTCATCTGAACGTAACAAGCCTCTCAAGGATGTCAAGGGCTCAAGGAACGTCCTCTGCGGTGGCTTATACATGTCCATTCTTCCATGTTATTTTCTGTTGTTATATATAGCGACAATAGCGACGGAGGACAGAAATGCTATATCCTGCAGAGGTCACATAATTAACACCGACTAACCTCCAACCAAGGTGATATGATCTCATCCATTTCTCTTTTTATCTAAATCCTTGTATTCGCTCTACCTTTATGTAAATGGAACCATGCATGGCTTTCACTTTCTGTTCCATTGAAGTGTGTGTGCTAAAAGCCTTGGCCTCTTTGTTCTCTGTTGTGGGCCACCCATAACGCTGTTCTACTGTTGAGCTCAGCAATATGAATAATTTACCCAGCAGAGTGTGGCAAGTCTTGTAACACCCTGACCCCCCTCCATCCTCCTGCATACCCCATGGGACACTTAACACACTCCCAAAGGAGACACACCCATGATTGTCCTCACCTCCTCTCACCTCAGCTCCTCTCCTCTCCATCACCTCCTCCCATCAAATATTCAGAAAGCGTGAAAGGGGAGGTGAACACTACTTGTCCCTTTATTCCTCTCAGGTCTCTCTTCATAGAGGCATTGAGGTGGATGGACCGAAGCGATTGGCGGCTGAAACGTTTAGCTGTCTACCCCCCCGCTTCCCTGAGTGGCCTTGACAAAGACATAAATCGCTGCCACATCCTGAAATGAGAGCACGTATCATTATGCTGAGACGCCGGACTCATCTTTTCACAATGTGAATGAAGGATAGACGTTTTATTTAGACAAATAAAAAGAAAAAAGCTGTAGGAAATATTTTTTTGAAAGGCAAGAATAATCAACAATGTAAAGAAATCTTAAACTTTTGCAATATCAAGGTAAGAAAAGAGTAATTTATGTAGACATTCTGTTCCATCATATATCCATTCAGTTTGTTGTCCCTGAACATTAAGTCAAACAATCTAAAGATATACATGTTTCCAGTTTATTATTTGAATTGTGGCATTTGACTGTAATACAGTGATATTTGGTGTTTGTTTATACTATTTGCATGTTAAATAATCGTATTCCTTTAAAGACATGCTATTTTTTTCCACCGTTGGAACAAATTGTTGGTTTTGCTGTTTGTATTTGTAACAATACTCACTGTTCTACCTGCAGGACGCTGAGCATTGTAGCTGCCTATTTTCCCTGTCATCTCTCTGTGAAAGACACACAAAGGCTGCAATATGAGACACACTCGCTTTGTGTTCTGTTTCATGTGTGTCGGAGTTCTGTTGGCAGTCGATATGCTTGTCACTCAGGATGATGTGCAAGGTGATGGCGAGAGCATGGATGTGGGTTGATGATGTTCCTGTAGGATACCAGATATGCTCATATCACCAAGGCCCAGAAAACCAGTGATTTTCTCATTCAGCCTTCCACTTAAAGAAACAGGCTCCTACAATAACATGCAGTATCCTTCCAAATTTAGAGCCGTCTGATTTAGTCTTTTTTTTTCTTTTGCCCTGTCCTCTGTTTGAGTGAAGTGATTGCCTGGATGACAAGAGTTGAGTGGGTCAAACACATGAACAGCGGCAGCATGTTGCTTTCACATCTTGATTTGGAAACAAAATGCCTTAATCATTGAGTTTAAACCATTTGAATGTCTTTTTTATCTTAGTTAGCTGTCTCTTTCTTTTTCCAATATTTGTGCTAGGCTAGGCTAATTGGCTGGAACACATCGACTCAGTGTGAATCAATTAGACTGTGTATTGTTGTTGATGTGACATTAAAAATATTTGATAGAGGAAAATGCACACCGCTGGGACTGTTTACAGGCAGAAGTTATTTTGAAACCACATTTTTGAGCTTCATTAACCTGCAGCGTGCAGGTGCAAAAGCTCTTCATGGACTATATGTTTGGCCTCTGCTGGGTCTCAGAGTCACTGGTGTGTTTGTCATCCCAGCTTTTAGTTCCCCCTCAGCCCTGCTATTCCAGGCAGGTAAAGGTCATTTTCCCCATCTGCTAGGATCATAACCAAACCACATGATCTCTAGTTTCTGTATCTTGTTAATTTTTGCTGTTCTATTTTAGCTAGGTTTCCTTCAGCGGTTGTTAAGTGAATACTGTGTATTAGTTTGCTGAGATCAGTAGGTGGCAAAATGTTTGGATCCTCACAGAAGACGAAAAGAAGGCACAACCTGATGATGTAATTAGGGATCACCAGTAGCTGCCGAGATATGGTCTTGTTTTGTAATGCTTCACTTCATTATTGTTGTAAAATTTGCTTCTTGCACTAAGTGAAGGAGTGTTGCGGTGTCCACACATACAGCACGTATTCATGTGCACTCATTCTGTTATTTTTTCAGTACAGCTCTAAACGTCTTCTTTTTCTTTATGCAGAATCTGTTTATGTCACCCTCATTGGCATCGCTTTTATCACTTCAAATTCATCGTGTTTCCATTCAGGTGTTTTAATGCACAAACTGAAAATGCGCATAGAAACAGATTGATGGAAACTCCATCCATGGTTTTGTTTGTTTAAATGCACCAGTGTGTATGATGTGATAGATGTGTGTGAGCCCTTTTTGTGGATCCCCTACAGTATGTTAGACTACGTCTCAAGAATTAAATATTTATTTTATAGCATATGAAGATTTGGAATATTTCAGTTTTGATGGTAGAGCAGTAATGTTTTTCTTTAGTGACTGGTTGTGTGCACTCGGGCTACACAGAAACAGATGCTGTGGTGTAATTTAAGTTGAATGTAAAACTTTGGTGCTTATTGAGTATTCAGGTATGTGACAGTTGAAGCAGGGTCATATGGTCCCATCTCTTTTTATGTCTCCTTATGCTCCCCTGACATATGAGGACAAGCTGGCGGGTGGTTCATGGAAAATGACCCCTGCTGCACAACACGCCTGCCCCTCACCCCGCACATATGACAAAGTAACCCTGTATTCTTGCACCAGGCTTCCCTCTCAATGGAAAATAACAGAGAAGATGTCTTTCATCACCTGAGTCCATGTGTGAGGAGATGGCGCTAACAGCTGTTCTGGAGCAATTGGGATACAACTATTAGGATTCACGCCTCCATCTGAAATAGCAAATTAGAGAGAAAACCATATGTTGCTAAAAGTTAACTAAGACCACGGAATTTGGTGTTGAACTCTCTTGGCTCCAAGACAGAATCTTTCAAGTCAAGATGTAAGCTGTTGTTTAAAAACCAAGCCACAGTGCACCTTTAATCATGTCAGAGTCTCCTGATATCGTCAAACATCACTTTATCAATATGCTGATACACGTATTGACCAAGCTGTTTCTTCACCAACTATTTCTTTTCTTAGTCTTCACCAAAAGGACATCTCTGAATCATTGTACGTTAATAAATTAGACAAGAGAGATGCTATGCTCTTATTGTGTTTGCACGTTTTTATTTTTCCTTTGTGTAAGCAGAGGTTTGGTTTCCCATATGGCCACGCGTGTGTTAATACTACCCACAGAATCAGTCACCGCAGGGTGGGCTTTTATTAAAGAGTTGTAATGAGTGAGAGCCATCATGATCCAGCTCGCCTATTGATTACCTATAAAGAGCACTCAGTGGAGATGTGCTGTGATCCATAGATAATGTGTTGCACAGGGAGGCTCAACTTAGCCATGTTCTCAAATGGAAACCACATCCATATCTCAACTTATGCTGAGTTGCTCTGGTTCTGTGGTGGCTGGCAGATTTCCAAGTGAGAGAAATCAACTGAGCATTTGTGGGTAATTGCTGCTGTAAACAGTTTTTGAAACAGTTCAACATGGGGATTTTTCTCATTTATTATCATAAACATCCCTGTCAAATATCTTAGGCTTTATGAGCCTCTTCAACATACCTTTACCTTCAGTACTGATTAAGCATAATGTCATAACGGCTTGACAAAATCAGAATCAGAGAGCAACTAACAACACAATTGTCAGACAGAACAATACACTCGTAATGACATGGTGCTCCAGTCTGTGCATCAGGGTGTTTGGCTAGAACATTTGAATGTCCTCAGCATTGCAGCATCACAGGAATGAACACACTTCTGCAGAGAAACATGGCACAGTCTTTTTCTTGGAAAAAAATCTTTTAAATAACTCTGCCTTTCTCCTAAAACCCATCCCCACTGAGCCTTCATATCACTACAGGCTGACACGTACACGATAACATGGAAGTCATTGTAAGGTTACAGTTACAAGACTTGTTCAACAAGACCTTACAAAGGTTCTATCCCTAATGAACTGGATCTACAAGTAGGTTTGGAGCTAATGTTGTAACTAATTGTGAGGTGAAATAGTGCTCTCTAATCAGAAGTGGTTGTGTTCTTTTATTAGTTGCCAAGTACGGTACTGTTCATCTTTAAAACAACGGTAGGAAAAGAGAAGACTTTTGACGAACACAGAACAGGAATGCCATGTGATAGAATAATATATATATTGGTATTTCTTTTAATATACTTGCATTATTCTGTATGTGTAAGTACATGCAGATACTCGGGTCTCTCTGAGGCTGGAGATCAGGTGGTGAGATTGCAAAGTCACCCCATCACTAGTGATCCATGTAGGTTGAAACACAAGTCAATGGCCCCTAGACAGAATGCACAGATGCACATTGTCGTCACAACACACACACACGCACACACAGACTGATGCAAATATGTTCACCCCTCTTTCTGCTAGGAGAGCTTAGCAGACTGCATTTTGTCTTCTCTGTCACATGGAGGATCTCGATTGTACTGCAACCTCTCAGGTAGCAACAAGCAAACCATGAGTACATGGGGAGCATTGCTTTCTTGAACTGATTTATTGAGTCTTATATTAAGTAACAGGCTTTTTCTTGTTGTATTTAGACATTGTTCCTGGAAGAAGATTCCATCACCATCATATTGAAAGATGTGCAGCTTTATTGTTTGAAATGTACTGAGTGGTTTCTCTGTTTAGCATTGCACAGTTGCTGTATTTTTGTGCTGATATATGATCAGTTTTATACTGCATGCCTGCGGCAATGAGGCAGAATTATTCCATCCTCCCACTGGGCCTTTGTCCTCAAAAAAAGGAAGGCTCCTCACTTCATTGGATAGATTACAGACAATTAAAAGTGCCCATTATCTCCCATTAATTACCGCCACCACTTCTCCTAGAAATAGGCCTGACCAAGCAATGGCTGTGGACATAAAATTGACCCAAATACATCAAGATGAGTTTCCATTTTTCACATCTTTAATCAGCTCTCATCAGCAGAGGCCTATCATTGAACCAAGCCATCTGTCACGTTGACTCCCTCTGAGATGTTTATTACTGGGTGACCATGCATGTCTTGTATGTATGTTTGTGTATGTACAGCCAGACACACAACACACTGAATCAGTGTTCATAACAGTATATTTGTGTTTGTGATAATGTTAAATGGATGACAAAATTAGTTGCCATTGCATTGATTTCTAATTGTCGGTTACATCATTGTGCATCCTTTTCACACCGTTTAGAGGAACAATATCATATTTGCGGTGCTGGTTATCTCACTTTTTACCCATTTCTAGTTAGAGCGACAAATGTGACAAGAGATGCTTCTGTGTAATGCGCCATTACCTCTGCTAACTCTGTCGCTTGGGAGAAGGACAGTTTAACTTCTTTATGTCACAGCAAACAACATAATATTATAGGGGCATAAATGTAGGCCAAGCTGCACTAGCGGTGCTACCAGCTGAGCAACTTGTTAATCACCTCAAATGGTCTGATGTGCTTGAACCAGAACTGGTTGTTATCCAGTCAGTTGATTAATTATTTCAGTATCTGATGACTATCGAAATACTTGTTAGTTGCACCTTTAGTATATGTGCTTTCATACTTATGTTTCTATGACTGCGAGTATAAGAAACATGTCCTGCTGCACGTGCATGCGCTTTGAGCATGTGCCGGGTTATTTGAGGTCAGAGCTGATTGAGCTTTGCTCCCAGAGCGAGCAGCAGCATCCTTGAAGGATTGGCAGTGGGTGACACCTCTCTCACATCAGCCTGATTAGTCACCTCTTTGATGTAACAGCCTATATTAAGACTCTTTTGTGGAAGATAGCTTGTCACATATTAGCTGAATAGGGTTGATTAAGACAAACACAAAGGCTACATTCACTGTTCCCTGTTTCTGTTTAAAAACACATACATTTTGCTCTGAATGTGCTTGCTGTCCACATTACTCCTGTGATTTAGCGCCTGGAAAACAGAGTCATTTAAATACATCACCCAAGGCCTGCGTTTTAGTTTGGACAGCCAAAAAATAGAGACCTTTGGAAATGATGACACATTTATTCATTTTCTGATTGGTTCTTACCAGTCACAACTGCTTTATCAGCTGTGAATGAAAAGCTTTGGTAGCTTCAGTTTCACCCTTCCATTGTTCTTAATCCCTGTTCTTACTTTTCATCATAGTAGTTTCTCATTCCTGTTTACACAGCAGTCAAATTCCCACTGGTTGTGTGGTATACGGTATGTATTTATACATTTATAGGATCATAGAGCATAAATCAGAAGTGGACATAGTCTTATAGTTTGCCGTTAATGTCATTTCAGAAGCCACCAGAAGGCTATTCTGGCTGAAAGTCTATGGAAAATGAGACTACTTTCCACTTGATTTCCACTTGATTTAAAGTCAACATTTTCCTAGATTCTTCAATGCCACACGGTGTCATTCTTTTAAAGGATGACCCTATTTAGAGAGGAAAAAAAGGCAATATCCATAAGTGGACACCAATGCGGTTGACAGCTGCTCTCATACAGTAGGTACCTGAGATGTCTGTGGATTTCTGGTTTTAAACGTCAACATGGCATAGGACAAATAACCAATCTCAAGGCTTCAAAACTGGAGTTCACATAATGTGCTTATGGGTGATGTCACAAACTGTTGCCACATGGTCAGTGTGGACACAATTTGCTTCAAATAGTTCTTTTTACCTCAAAAGGCCATGTTCAAATGAAAATGTATTCAAGGATGTAGCCAGAATTGTTGTTTGAGCCACGTCATAATGCAAATGAAGTTCTGTAATCAGTGGGCTAAAATGACTGCAACAGCCTCGGTCAAGTCCTTTGCCTCTCAGATGTGGTGCAGATGTGTTTGTGAGCACTGGTGTGTTCCCAGTTGTTTGGAAACAGTATGTGCTAGACTGCATTTGAAGAATGATTGGAATTTTAGGGAATGTCTGTAAGATCACACTCCCTCTCTGTCTAAGTCTCTCTGTCTACTTCTTCCCCCTCCTTCTCTCTCATATGTTCCTTCTTGTACTTTCTCCTTTTTTACGAGCTCAGTGGAGTTGACAGCTGCCCCCTAATCCAGAGTACAGGCCGTAGAGGAAAAGCCTGATGATTAATCTGCTGTTGTCTCACTAGGACGACATCAGTGTAACAAGACAGACAGAGAGAGAAAAAGAGAACGAGGAACAGGTTCCAGACGAATTTCTGCCCTGGGAACATTTAAAGAACATATTTATTGTTCAACATTTTTCACTCAGAGATTTCTTTCAAGTAAAACGAATGGTTTAGTGACTTAGTAAATACACCGTTATTTTTGAAGGCGTTTATCTGTCTTATGACTGTCTTTCCACATCTTGTTTTTAGAGATTTATATATTTATAGTGCAGGTTTAGATTGCATATATGTAATAATATGATAGAATTGCTGGCACTATCTAGACAGTTTGCTGGTCAGCTGAATTTAATAATTTTTTTGCCCGATTCATTTCTTTTGTTAGTAACGTTATGTATGATTGAGCTCTAATCAGAATTGGACAGAAATTATTTTTTTTTTCTAAACTGTTAAATTACATATAATTACTTTGTGTTTACAGCTTAGTCTTCCTCTTTATTTCTTGTTGTTTGGTCTGGAATTTTACACGACAACTGTTTAGTTTGCTGTTCTGTACGTCAATCTAACATTGGCAAGTGGATTTCCAGATATCTCTTCTCGGATAGTTAAAGTGTGGTACAACACAATGCCAGCCTAAATCTGGCATTGTTGGTTTTTTATGACAGACTTGTGATAAATGATTTGACAAAATTGGGTAAACAGCATACACAGCACTGGCCCTGAGCCTGAGTACTGCTTATACTGATTGTGTCTATAAGCCAAAACCATCTGTCCAAACTCTAAAGTTTAGCTGTAGTGCTATGCTCATACTGCAGCAAAAGGCTAGGTGGACTGATGTAAAATTTGCAATGAATATTCATTGTTCCCACAAAATAATCTCTGGGATTATTCTCACGAACTGTCATATTACAAAAATGATGATGCATCAATATGTACCATTTAATGATGTTTTTTAAATCAGTATATATCATTGAATGGCCAACAATCTTTTCTAAATTTGTCAGTAGGACAAATGTTTTTTAGCTGAACCCGAGAGCTTTTTCTTTTTCTTTTAGCACTGATCTAAGGATAAATTACATGTATGGGGCGAAGTAGGGTATCACCTCATACCTGTAGTTTGTAACATATGCTTAAATCTTCACACTCTGTCACATGTGCTTTACTCTCAAAAAGAAGTTGTTTTTTTTCATGAAATTTTAAGAGGGGAGCAAAGGAAGATCTGAGATAAGTGATGTAGTGAAAAAGGGAAAAGAGTCAACCTGCTGCTGTTCATGGTTGTAGGCATCAATGAAGGAAGTAACTTTCCTCTGTGTGTGTGTGTGTGTGCGCGCGCGCGCGCGCGTGTGTGTGTGAAGGCCTCAGGAGTGTTAAATGCTTTGATCTTATAAAATGTGGGACCAACAGAACTGCAAGGAAGTTTGATTGCTCAGACACACACACACACACACATTTCCCCCCCCTCACACACAAACACGCACAAATATAACCCTACAAGTACACTTACAAGTAAATCCTGCCTTTACCTTGCACATCTCTGGGATTCTACAACACTGCCGTCACCCAAACATACCACCTGGAATGGACCGCCACTAGGTTCTGAGATAAGCCGAGCGAGGTTGAAGCCCCTGAGCTGTCGTCTCCAGCAGCTGCACAGTGGTATCAGCTCGACTGCGGCAGCCACACTCACTCCCTATCTCTCTCTCTCTCCCCTCCCCCTAGGTGCTCTTTGACAGAAATAATTGAGGCAGGGAGGTGGTGGGAGGTTAATGAAGCACTCCCAACACACAGGTGACCTTTCCTCAGCCCCTGTGCAAATCATCGCAGCACAGTTTTTGGACATTTTTAAATGAAAGCCTTTAAATAATTTATCTAACTATAGTTCCCGGAAGGCCCTTCATTAGAGATTGGCCGTGACATTTCCCTTCTCTCATACTTACCGCCTCACATTCAGTCCAAGAATATCACTGTCGATGTCTCTCGCCTCTTTCTTCTGCTGTCATCTGTCTTAGTCTCTGTCCTTGTCTTACCATTTCTCTCTCTCTCTCTTGCTGTCTCTCTCTCTCAGTTACTCTCTAACATAAGTCACATTTACGTCTTAAATCTCTCGTGTGTTCCAGCGAAATGACAGATGGGCGTCAGGCCACGAGATGTGATTTTGCCAGTGTGGAGTGGAAGCTGAGCTTATTTAATATTTAAATGTGTTGCAGGCTAACTGACAGTCAAACAGATTGCAAGGAGGAAACAACGGCAGATGATTAATCTGTTTTCTGATTAATCTGCTCAGGTGCTAAACTGTACACTGGCAATGAGCAAATCAACAAGTTCACTCCTGTCTTATTACTTCTGTGTCATTTGAATCCTAATCAAAATGAAAAATGTTACCACATTATGTGGGTATGATTGAGAAAAAGGCTTTAGAGAGAAAGCAGCCTTAAGGAGGGACAGGCAGACTTGTTGCTGTTGGAACCAGAATACATGTTATTGACTGATGTTTAATGTCTGCTTGAGTGTGATGAAGACTGATTTGTATTGAAAATGAAAATGCGGGTTAATTAAGGGAGGACATTTGTGCTTTTCCAGTAAATATCTCTTACAGAACGACATGTAAAGCGCAACACAACGATTTGTGTTGTGCCTCCTGGTCTGGTGCATGTGAGTGTGAAAGACAAAACAAACAAGATCACACATGTTAATGGAAGAGTTCTGTCATTCCACAAGAAATGCAGTTCATTGCATCAGCTGATGAAACAGTGAGTCGTGACAACCATCTGAGTTATACAATATTGATATTAGCTGAAATATTATTAGATACAATGTGCGAGGCTTTGCAGAAACCCATCCTTCCCAAGGGGAAGAGCAGTAGTAAGGCAGTATCTTCTTGTCTTAGACACTCACACATAATCTATGTTCACTTTTAGTTAGTTAACAACTCACAACCCCTTTCCTATCCAAACCACACCCCATGGACCAAGAACCTGACAGAGTTTATAAGTCCCAGACTCTCCACCAGTCAAACAGAACTGAAGAAGCCTCTTGGATGAGAGGCGAAACGTCTTCAAGAAATTCAACTAAGTCCAGTTGCCTTTTTTTTACTACACTTTGGATACCATGACCTGGATGACTGAGAATCTTCACAGATATGTTCACTGCCCGCCCCAAATATCACATTCTTTAATATTTTGCTCAATTCCTTCCATAGAAGCCTATGGAGCAGTGTTATTATCTATGGTTAGTTCAGCTGGTCAGGTCGAGGATCAGTCAATGATATGAGCCCAAAAATTAAGGCACCCAATGACCTGTTGAACAGTGAATGACCAGGTTTTTCATGACATATTCCAATGCTAGGATTCATTGGGTGGTTTAGGGAACGTGAGACCCCCAGAGTCCAGAGAATAACCTCTTTGAGAAACTTTGAAATGTGCTGGAGAAGACTTAAGGACCATTCACATTCAGCATCTAAAAAAATGCTTGGAAGAGGCCAGAGTTGTTTTAACTTGTTCCATCTGTTGTTACTAAGAAGCCCAAACCTGGGAACTGCTGACATGATGGAAGTTGCTGCAGCTTCATTGAATTAGTTAACACAATAAGCTTTGCTGCTTGATAAGTGTTGAGAAATAAGATTAAAAAAAAAAAAAAAACTTTGGCATGTCTGGATGATGGAGGTACAGAGTTTATTTCAAAGTGGACAAAGACCAATTTGACTATAATTCTTTAGCCCATGTATCAAAAGATGAGCTGTTAGTCCTTGCTGCATCCCAAAAAGTTGACATATTTTTATCTCAACTGCAGTGAAAATGTAACCTCTGTTTATAGAATTCAGTATGCAAAGCTTGTGCTTTGACTAGAAATGAATATGAAATATTTACCAATTTAACAACCAAAAGGCTGTATTTAGAAATGCAAACAACGATGGAGCAAATCTCAACACCAGGGGACTGAACATTTTGATTGAAAAAAAAAAAAGCTAATCCCCACTGATAGGAAATCTCACTCATTATTTACAAAATAATCACTTCTAAAAGGCTAGTCTTACCAAGGAATAAAAAAAACTATGTGTCTATAGTACTCAATGCAAAGTATTTTCCTTATCATGAAAGCAGACTTCAAGACCATGGGGGGTCACTGGCTTAGAGACATGTGTAATTGTTGTGATAACCTATTTTCTGAATGGAAAAAGTGAAATCTGTGATATGTTCCCTTTTATTTGGCTAATGTGGAATGATGTGTCAGACATGATTTGCAGTGACGATAATGGCATTGTATTGGCAAGCAAATCTACAAATTGGGGCTGCATATAATCATCGACTGGCTCTTCTCAGCAAATGATTTTTACATACAGTATAAATATACTGTATGTAAAAATATATTCAACACAATATATAAACAATTAAAAAAATGTTTGTCAATTAAGTGAATAAATAGTACCGGTCGATTTTGCCTTTGATGACCTGTAGCCTGCTTTTTATGACATATCTTGTTTATTTTGTTGATTGATTGTTGTACATTAATAAGGTGCTGCAAGCACTTTCATAGTGTATTAGTCAAACCGATTAGTAAAGATACATTTGTATCCACCCTGCACTTCTTGTTACAATTTTGTTGCCATTCTACTGTTATTCAGATCTGGTTGAGGTCCTTTTACACACAGTTTACTAACTGTTAACCCATAATGATGTTATTGTTTTATTGCATGGATGAACTGTGGTTCTATTGGCCAATATACAGTGTGCATTAGAGAACGACTCAGTGCTTTGAATCAGGCTTGTAAAATTGGCAGCAGGAGACCATTTAAATCTCACTACTAAGAGGCAAAATAACTCAGCTCTTAATTTGCTGACTTTGCTGCCAGCAAACAAACCTCCAGTATCAAAAATACCAATGTTTGATATCTGCCACTATACCTCATCATTTTTCTGTCTGATATCACATTTTGTCATGTTATCTTCCAAATGCATTTAGCTCCTGTCTGTAATTCACTCCTCATGACCATTATACCATGTGCAACGGCTCCATGAATCTTTTATTCATGTCATTAGTCAGGTGGGTTTTTTTTGTCCATTCCACTAATAAATCTGTTTCTGTGCCACTGAGGTTCATTCTTAGTTCCCTTCTACAACCAATCTCTCTCTCTCTCTCTCTCTCTCTCTCTCTCTCTCTCTCTCTCTCTCTCTCTCTTGCCTTTTTTCCTGCTGTGTTGCTGTTTCGCTATATCAGAAGTTCTTTATTACCAGGAAACAAGGGCAGATTTATGCCTTTGTCCAGGATGGAGGCAGGTGTGGTTTACTGTGTGCGTTGTGAGGGATGGATTGTGTGCAAGATTAATTTTCAGAGGAGAGGAGAGGAGAGGAGAGGAGAGGAGAGGAGAGGAGAGGAGAGGAGAGGAGAGGAGGATTGTCTGTTACCTTGTGCTGTTATGTGTAGATGCAGGCAGAGATAATAGGGAAGAGCTGGTTCATTAACTCTCAGGGTCCATGACCAGCCTCTGTCTGTGGCTGTCTGTGTCGCTCACCTTGGAAGACTGCTGCCCTCGCTCTTTTCCTCTTTTCTCTGGCTCTCAGTTCGTCTGGGCCTTTCTACTTTCACTCTCCTTTCTTTTCCCCCCCCCCCCCCCCCCCCCCCCACCCTGTCTGCCTACTAAGGCCATGATTTCTATTAACAACTGGGAAAACCATGGCTGATCCTTTGAACCTATGTGTAAATTTCACTTACATAAAGATAGATGGCCTAATTATCCACACAACGCCCCGTAGAAGGAATAAAATGTTTTCTTACTGCGTAGCTTGTCAACTTTGCAACAGACAGTGTCGTTTCAAATAATGAAAAGATTGTATACATCTGTGTTTTACAGATTAAAAACATGTTGACTTGCCAGTATCAGATTTTTACCATGATTGAACTAATTGATGTTGCCAGGGCATTGATATTATTTCAGCAGAGCTGAGTTCAGGTTTTTCCTTTATTTCCCTTGGCTGTTTGGTTCTATTTCCATAATTTCCTGTGTCGTGAATCTCGTGGCACATTTTATTCAGGCAGCTTATGCTTGAATAAAGGGTCAAAATGCACTATTAGTTGCTCCTTCGAACACATTGCTTCACAGTACAGTTTTCAAGTTCAAAAACATTTTGAGTGTAGGAGTTTCTGCCTTCAATTTTCCATTTTCCTTCTAGCAAGAAAACACAGACACACACACACACACACACACTGCTATGAGAGTAAGTGATTGAATGTTAACCAATCTGGAATAATGCAGACTGAATGCTGCACTATCAAACACAGGAAATTGATGTATTCCACCCCCAACCCCCTCCTGTTTTCCCATAATCCTTTACTGTCTTTAGTTCTCCCTCCATTACACACTGACAAACAATGATGTTCTCTGCTCACACCCTTAACTCTTCCCTGTTTGTTCACTGAATGATTTCAGCTATCTACATTAAAAACAAAACAACAAATCAGGCATGTGATCATATTTGAATATGGCTGACAAGTATGCTATTAAAATACTTGCATATAATCATGTTGGTACAGCTGTTGCAGTGCTTCATCACTGTATCTCGCCTTTCCTTCTCTGCTTCCTGCACATCATTGTATCTCTGCCAGAACTAATTGTGGATATTTAATGGCAATCGGAGCTGTTTGGCCGCTTCGCCGTCGACCTTTCCCTATGACTATGGGAACCAATGTGAGTGTTTGACATCACTGTGAGCATATGTGTTTATG
The DNA here is from genome assembly GCA_016785285.1 of Brachirus orientalis. Lineage (NCBI taxonomy): Eukaryota > Metazoa > Chordata > Actinopteri > Pleuronectiformes > Soleidae > Brachirus > Brachirus orientalis. The sequence goes on along the minus strand of JAFBJR010000096.1, from coordinate 2,271,886 downwards.
TATGCTTGCTTGTTTATTTTCTTTTAAATGCCATCCCTCTTTCCTGAGTCCTCAATCCCCTTTAGCTACTTCATTCTGCACAATGACAGTCTTACACATCGCTGCTGTTGTCTTTATTGTTGCTGTTTCCACTTGTATTAATAATTTACTTTTATGTAAACTGACTGATAAAGTGGGCTAATCCCTTTATGAGAGGAGAGGGTGAGGCTGAATTTGTCACCAAGTGTTTCTTAATGAATCGCACTTGTTTCATCTGTATGCACAATGTGTTGATATGTAGTGTGCGTGTGCATGTGTGGGTGCGTGTGTTTGTGTGGGAGGGAGCGGGGCTAATTTCCAGCCTGCGAGGGTCCTGGAGGACTAAGCTGCTTTTGACCTGATAAGCTCATTAGAATTCCACACTAATTACAACAGGCCCTATTTGGCTGTTACCAAATGAGAACAACAGGTCCCAACTACATCAGGAGAGTAAAGTAAGGGAATAGGAGAAAGGATGTGAAGATTCTCATCAGAAAGAGAGAGCATGAATAGAGGGAGAGACAAGAGGAGCAAGTAAATAAAAGACAAAGTGGAGGACTAAAAAGAAGTTTAAGAGAAAAGAGGTTGAGATGAAAGCGTATTTAGGAAATAGTTCTGTGACTTCTATACGTTACAAATTGAAAATCCAACAACTTTGATGCAGAGAAAAGGATTCAATGACACGAGGCAGAGAGAAAGACAGAGGTGGGAGGGAGCGAGAGGGAGAGATTGTAAATTAGCCGGACCGCCGCAGAGCGTTTTCTCTGACTTGTCGAGGCTAAACTGAGGGCAGCAGGGAGTGGGGCCCGATATGTCAGAATCTCCCTGGCAACCAATCCTTCAGCGGCCCACACACACACACACGCATACACACATCAGATGTAGCACCCTGTTGAGGTTGGCCCGGCATGTTGTTTGCATTGCAGTCCAGATTAAATCTTAGGCAGGTCTGGAAAATTTATAACCGGGCCTGTCTGCTGTTTTTCACATGTAGAAATCCAGACTGTTTTTATTTAACTTTCGTGCTCACATATTTTCTTTCTTGCTCTTTCATCCGAAATATCTCTCCATCCCCTCCCATTTGTTTGTTTGCCTGGTCTGTCTTAGTTTTCTTTGTGTGTTTCTTCTGTAACTGTGGCTTCAGTGCCCACAGTCACAAAAACATCACTTCTTTTCATTCAGACTGTGTGTATGTGTGTATTACTTCTGCCTTTGTGCATGTATACAAATATTTGCCCTGATATGTTTGTGTTTCTGAGCATGGGCTGTGCTGTCTGGGGGGTAAAAGCAACTCACAAGGGACACGTCCACCTTGACCTCTATTATTCCCTTCTATTTGCCATTTCCTCTTACACTGCTGCAGAATGGGAAAGGGAATTATGAGAGTACGTCAATTTGTTCTCTATGTCAATATGACGCATCCCTCTAATCCTGCTCAGTCACTCATACAGTCACTCTTCTCTGGTATAGTGCAAAGCCACTAGAGCCAGAAGCCTCACTCATTATCCAGGTCGTTTTAAGAGACAGGGAACCACCCCTGAGGCCACACACTATTTGTGAAACATGGGCTGGATTCTGTTGTATGTGTGTGTGTTTTGTGCTCTGTTTTTTTTTTGTTTTTTCCATGGAGGCATGGCACCTGTGTATTTGTATTTCTTCACTCCAGGGCAGTGTATATGTACTTCCCCCTGGGCAGCAGCTGGTGGGTGGGCAGTGCAGAGCAGAGATGAGTGGATTAGCCTCTGGCACACATTTGCACCTTGGGACCAGTAGCTGCTGGCGCCAGCCATCTTTGGCACCAGTTCATCCCTGGGTGCTCCAAAGGCTGAGCCCCTCAGGAGATGTTCGCAATTGCAGATGTTGTGTGTGTGTGAGGAAATGTCTGTTGGTGTGACAAAGACTGTTAAGGTGTTGCTTGTGTGTCTCCATTCTCCATAATAAAATTGTGTATCGATGTACTGTGTGTGTTAGAGGCTCTGTGTGTGTGTGTTGTGTCCTTGGAAGCTGAAGCCATGAAGTCTTGCCAGAAGAGGAAGGGAACAGTTGCCTCCACTGGGATGACACTTAATTGGACTCCTGTCAGTGTTTGGCTCTCTCTCTCGCTCTCTCTCGCTCTCTCTCTTCTCTCTCTCTCTCTCTCTCTCTCTCTTCATTCTCTACTGCAGTCTATCTATCTATCTATCTATCTATCTATCTATCTATCTATCTATCTATCTATCTATCGTCCGTCCGTCCGTCCGTCCGTCCGTCCGTCCGTCCGTCCGTCCGTCCGTCCGTCCGTCCGTCTGTCTGTCTGTCCGTCCGTCCGTCCGTCCGTCCGTCCGTCCGTCCGTCCGTCCGTCCGTCCGTCCGTCCGTCCCTGTCTGTCTGTCTGTCTGTCTGTCTGTCTGTCTGTCTGTCTGTCTGTCTGTCTGTCTGTCTGTCTGTCTGTCTGTCTGTCTGTCTGTCTGTCTGTCTGTCTGTCTGTCTGTCTGTCTGTCTGTCTGTCTGTCTGTCTGTCTGTCTGTCTGTCTGTCTGTCTGTCTGTCTGTCTGTCTGTCTGTCTGTCTGTCTGTCTGTCTGTCTGTCTGTCTGTCTGTCTGTCTGTCCCTTAATCTATCTTATCACATGCATTTGTGTCTTATATCTCTCTCTCTCCCCTCCTTTTCCTCCTGTCTTTCTGTCCTTCTTTCATGCTCATCCCTCCCTTTTAATTTGAGAAACAGCACAACGATCAATAGGTGGTCGCAGCCTCTCGTCTCCCCGCCCTCCTTGAATTTATTATTCTCTCAAACACACACACACACTGATGGTCCCCTGGAGAAGTGGGATGTGCAGCTACTGACACACACTCTCTGTCTCACACACACGCACGCACACGTGAACACGTGAACACTCATACACATATAGGACAAATGTCATATGGTGCCTCATCACATTACATGTACAGGGAGGCTCAAACTCGAATGCACATACAAACATTTATGTGGACGGTGTCAACTCATACATTATGTATATGTGCAGACTGGTGCAAGATGCATTCACACACACACTCATTAATTTAAGCAAACACTGACACAGGATTCAGAATGAGCTGGGGTGTTGTGGTCTGACTCAGCATTTCAAATGTACTGGTTCTATTTAAGGTTCATCCACTGTAGATCAACTCGGAGGTTAGATCATAAAGTAACTTACAGAGCTGATAAGATAAAAACTTTTTGAAAGCCCATTCCTTCCACTGTTAACAATGAGTAGCTTGATTCCTTACAATTATTTCTCACTTCTACATAAACCCTGAATGTTAAAGTGCTTTTACATTTTTTTGGAAATTGCAAATAGTCTCACTGCTGCACATAAAAGAAGACACCGCGCACTCACTGTCACAAAATGTGTTTCTAGCTCTAATGTCAGTCCTTCATCTGTTTGTTACAGAATGTAAAAATACTTTGATTCTCCAAAGTAAAGAATAAAAAAATAACTTTGCATTCAATATGAATCCACTCTAATGGTGCATTTACAGTGAACATGCCAATAAGTTTCGACACAATGAGATTAAATACATAGCTAATTCACAAGGGAGCAAACAAAGGAGTGAGCAAGAGCAAGACTGAGCAAAGAGGGAGAAACTGAGGCCCCTTTACAACTGAGACCGCTAGAACTGTATTGAGGCTGACTACAAGACGGCCTGGGTGAAAAAGCCAAAACTAATAAATAATCTTTGATTTTCTAACCATTAAATGTACCATTGTGAAAGATCTTAATCAATACAAAATGCATAATTTGAAAACGTGACACCATGTTGACTCGTTCACAACCATCCATAACTGTGTGTCTTTACCTTAGTCCTTCCTTCCTGTTGACTCGTCACTTTGCTGGTTTACACATTTGCTTGGTGAGCAGAGAAATGTGTTTGGTGAGATAGTTATAAAGAACACATTTTTCATCCACATGCGGCTGCTGGCCTCCATGAAAATCCCCTCCTCCCCCCCACCCCCTGAACCTGCAGAGAGTCATCGTCACTCTCCTCCCTCCTATTTATGACTCTGCTTTGAGTCAGACTGCAACTTTCAATTTACACACCACCACAAATCACACATACTGACTTTGGGAAGCAGAGTTGCCCGTGTTCGAAGAAGGTTTGATGGTGTGAGCTCGGCTAATAGGCTGTGAGTAAAAGATGCAGGGTGAAAGCTGGGAGGAGAAAGATACTGCAAGCCATGATCAGACAGATGCAGTCATATAGAGTTTAATCTTCCAGACAGCGTTGATGCATAGACAATGCTATACTTCTCTTGCTTTTCCGTTATACAGTTCTAGCACTACTTGGCTTTACTCAGTTTGGGTATCAGGCATGATGTTTTCCATTACACTAACCCTAATTACATAATACCTCCTCAACGTGGGGGGGATCGCCAAAGTACGGCTACGTGAAACTACGTCATTTTATATGAGACTACGTCATTTTATATGAAAACGTATCCTCTTGTCAGCCACCAAACATGTGAACGCCTGCACCTCGTTGGCAGTCCACGGTGTATTTTTGCTGACAGTAGCCATGTATGCTCACTGTAATGCTCTTGCCAGTTTTTAAAAATGGCCAGTTTGATTATTGTTCTGGACGTCATGCTCATGACTCAGTGATGACACAGTCAACAACCAGTGACTGTCACATTTTAGTATTGGCTCGGCTCGCTTGGAAACTTGCCAGAGCATGCCCCAAAAAGAGCACCAGGTACCAGTTACTACATAATAGAAAAGCTAAAAAAAATAAAAATTGAGTCAAGCCAACCACAAGTGCTACAACTGTATAATGGAAAAGCCCCGTTTGTCATATTTTGTCACATTGCCCTCATAGTCCATGCAGTTAAATATTATGATGTTCAGTTGGACTACTGCTTTTGTCCCACTATTTAACCACTTGTTGAGAAATTATACATTAAATTAGGTATGCCCACCTTTGCTATACTAGGTGGCAATACACCCCCTTTCAGCTTGATAGTATTAGGTGGTTTATGATTTTGCAACTTTGAAATATTCAATTCTTGAAGAGGAAGGAGGATAAAGTCAGTCTCCTCGTCGGTCCAAAAAATGAACCAGTCTGAATTATGCCATGTTTTCTCGCTCTTGTCTTATTTTTCTGTGTATGTCTGGGTTTTCGCAGTGGGTGGGAAATGTGGCGCATGTGCAGAGCCCCCAGGCCAGCTTGAGTCTGACTCTGGTCCAACAAACAGTATACAAACAGTAGAAATTTGACTCCCAACAGCATTATTTGATTATGTTTGTCAGGCTTGGAGAAATTTAATGTTATAAAGTTTCAGTCAGATTGCCATTTTTACATGCATTTCATTTCAAAAGTCTGGTTTTAATTCAACTAATGTAATAAATGATAAATCTGAGCTTGGAAGAAATATCCTGTCTTAAAACTCATAGTCAAGAAAGTCTCTCAAATGTGGATTTCACATGTTCAGTCTGACTGTGGAAATGTGGTGATTAGAATGTGATATGAAAATGTGCTGTCTGTGGTGTGTTTGATGTGTGCAACTTGACACAGCAAAGATGTAGTGCATGGTATCTCTCCTTCCTAATACTGAAGCAGACAAGCCTGAGTAAAACCTGACCACATGTAATGAAGTAGCCCAATATTCAGCTAACACAGCAGAGGGTCAACATTAATATAAGAAACAACACAGCTAATTTTTTGGATCATGGAGTAACTCATGTAAGGGCTATTCCGTGGTTTTTTAATGCATGTATTGATCATAAACATAATTTCAGTTGTGAATGGAACAGAATAACGACATAAAAAATACACAAAGATGGAAAGGAGAGCTTTTAAAATCATGCATCTTAATAGAGTTAGTACACAAACAGAATTTTACAAATACCTACTTTAGCTGAGTCTTGCTTGTGAGAAGAAAATCTGTATCTTCCTTACAAAGAGAACCTGAAACGTGATTTCTTATCCGCATCTTAAATGTTTTAGATGTTGGTTCTTTAAAAGTGGGGACGTGCCTTTTGTTTATTCAAAGTTGCCTTTGAGTTGAAGCATGAGAGGAAAATGAGAAGTTATTTTTTTGTTTGTTGGTTTGGTGGCAAGACACACATGCACCCACACATTTACACACACACACAAACACACCCTGCACAACACAAGCCCATATCATGCTGTCGCAAAGGATGGCAGGCTTTCAGTTTTAAAAGACTGTTATGGAAAGCCCTATTACAGTGCAGAAGGTTTCAACCTCAATTATATGGAGAATATATAGTAGTCAGGCCACTAATGAAAATGAAGGAGAGTGTCGACTCCAGCAAACAGCTTTCTGTGAAAGATGGGGAAGTAATCTATTCTCTTTACGAGGAGCAGTACTTTTTCCCCCCTGACTGCCACAGCTTTAATGAAGAGCTTACATACCTGAGGGGAATGATTCGGGAGCAAAGCATTGGGCAACATATTGAACGTGGCTCTAAAATGAAAGTCTGGAAAGCAGGTCTTTGCATTTTACTGTATGTGTGTGTGTGTGTGTGTGTCTGGTTGTTGATTTTGTGTATGTATATTGTTGATGCCTGCCTCATGTGCTTCTCCGTACACAGCGTAGGTGTGAAGTCACGCCAACAAGCTTCCCTGTCCACTCATGCTCAAACACAGGATGAAACAATGAAATGCAGGAAGGTGAAAATATACTGTACATTTACACATGGATGCCTTTTTATGTTTGTGTATGTGTATTTGTATTTGATACCACTTTAGGACCATTTCTGGAATAAACACTGACCTTGTCAGGACCAGCAGTCCTCAAGGAGACCAAAATCTGGTCCTAATAAAGCAGGGCCTCATTTTTGTTTTGAGTTGGTTAATGTCCTCAGACATTTTTCTCCTTAAGGTCTATAAAACATTGCAACTTAACAAACTTTCTTAAAGATTAAGTATACAGTTGTTGGGGAAAAAGGTGATTGTAAGGGTACTGAGTTAATGATAATTGAAGAAGAATTTTTTTGACATCTAAACAGGAGCACAAAAAAACAGTCATCACTGTCAAAGTCAAAGCCAGATTTGATATTCCCGGGAAATATCAGAATAACATCTGTCCAGTTGTGGAAGAAAATGACACCCAGATTAACTTGCATCAGAATGATGGAAAGAGTAGAAGGAAGGAAAAATTAGCAACCCATGATCCAAAGTCTGATATGTCATCTACCAAACATGGTAGAGCTAGTGTCATGGCATCGGCATGCATTGTCGCCAATGAGACTGACTCACTGGCGTTTATTGATTATGTGACAGCTGATAGAAAATGGCTGTATAATCTGCTCAGATTCAGCCAAATGCAGCAAAACTGATGGGACATACAATATGTGTCATAGGACAGATGGATAATGATCTAAACATACTGTGATAGCAAGTCATGATTTGCTCACAGCAAAGTAAAGGAATATTCTTCAATGATCTCAACCCCAAAAGAAAGTGTGCTTTGTACTGAAGGCAGAAAAAACGTGTTGCCACTGAAGGCAGTTGGGACAAAGGCCCAGCAAAGCCTCTCAAGGAAACTCTTTTGTTAGTTTGTTCAATTACTTTCCTCAGAAAAGTATGGGACTGTAATTGTTAAACATCAACGTGATGCTTTTTTTTCTTTGTCAAACCTCTTGAATTACAGCTGAATGTCAACACTTTAATCACATCCTGATTAATTCATTTCAAACCCGCTGTTTTTTTGTTGTGACAGTAGTTAAATTGTGTGTCTGTAGTGAAGTCTGCACCATCATTGTAGTCACTGATTTGTAAATTCAGAGCACTTGATATGCCTATCTACTCTCTGATGAGTTAATTGATTATATGCAATAAAATAAAGGTGGAAATTGGCAAATAACCCATTTAAATGAAAATACATAATCATCACATAATCAGTCAGTGTAACACTCTCTTGGCAGCTGGTAGGTTTATGCATTCCATTTTCAGATTTTTCATTGTTTACCAGCATTTGGAAGGGGAAACAGACCCTAATCTTGGACAATAACTAAGAGTTCCTGCAGACAATGTGCAATCACTGTTGTTTACTCTACAGCTACCCAGCAATCGAATCCAATCAAGGGCACTATACCTACTTGTTTGTATTACCTGTGGTCAAAAGAGCAGATTGTTCTGTTAATCATTTGCTATAAATATTGATCTTGCACAGTATGGATGCAGAAAACATTACTGTGTAGCATGACGTTACACAAAACTCAAGCAGTTCTGAGAATAAAGACAGAAAACTTAAGTGAGTTGGGTCTGAGCTGCAAAAGATCATGCCTGGGTTAATATACCAGGCCAGAGGGAGGTAAAGACAAAGACACAGATGGGAAGAGGGGGAAATAAGATTTCATTTAAGAGAATGTGCTGCTGCCTTCAGAGACAGTGTAGTGATGTGAGCCTGACCTCTGGAAGGAAAGCAGCAGCAGGGGTCACCGGGGTTGATCCAATTCTGGCCAGTCTGTGCCAACACTTTGATTAAGAGGTGAAGAAGAGGCCAGGCTGACCATCATCTCTTCAGGCAGATCCGTTCTCAGCTGCATGTGTAGTGGAGTGGAGAGAAAGGACCGTTCAGGCAAAATAGCCTAAGAGATCATAAGTTAATGCTGCTAAAAATGACTGGTGTTGCCTGGTCACGGTTCTTTCATAAGCTGCAAATTGTTTGTTTTGATACTTAATCATCCCAATAGTTTCAACATTAATGTGTTCTTTTTTTGTGGTGACAGAGGATTAATTCTGCTAGTCTCATTTATTAAAGTGGAGCTGCTTTAGAAAGAAGAGATAAGATCATGCAAATTAAATTTGTAATTTATTGGGAAAAATGTCAGTCGGGTTTAGCTGCTAGAGACTTAGTAGCGTAAGGAAGTTATTAGTAGCATGCTATTATCAAAGTTTGCATAAATACTGTGTGTAATTGACATTCAGTTTGCTCTCTTAAAGATAGCGTTATAGTCCTTGAGACCAGTGTTAGATACAAAACCACTTTTTGAAGTCATTGGAGCTTTAATCTAAGACCTGTAGAGACCTAAGCTGATGTATTTGTACTAATCGTTGTGGTTGTGTGGAACACTTACCACAGCTCTTAACCACATTCAAGTAAAGTTGATGAAGATGGGGAGAGGCTGTGTTTTTGTGTAGGAGAGGATCCCACTACCTATCTTGGGAAAGAGAAAGCGAGAGAGATAAACATGTGACAGGTGGGAGAGGGCATCGATTAACGCATCGATCAAGCCAAGGAATTCTAACACACAGTAGAGACCATTGTTGCATGTCATGCCATTGATGTGGGTTTTGTGTCTGTACCGCGTCTCCACCTCCTCCATGTTACTCGATTCATTTTGTGATAAATTATTTGTATTGTGATGATATTAGGATGTGAAACGTCATGACTGATAGTTGACGCTAACTTGTTAATGGTAGACTGGGTTGTTGGCAGGACCTGGTATACCACAGCCGCACCCCTCATTCACCGCAGCTGACTGCACAGCCTGTCTCCGGATGACGTCAGAAGGGTCCAGTAGCAGCACCAGCATGTGTGTGTCATCCCTCTTTACATACAGCCTGTGGTCTTTATTAAGTTTATTACTGGATGTGATAATTAAACAAAAGGAGAGGCGCAATAGAGGGTGAGGATGAGAGGGGAAAAAAAACAAACATTACATCAGTTCTCCCCTTTGCTCCAACATAGAGACAAGGAAAATTCTAAGGTCAGTGGAAGTGAACAGCATTGTCTCCCAGACAGTCTCTTTCAAAGCATGTATGTGTGTGAGAGTGTGAGTGTGTGTGAAGCAGTGGGGAAGAGAAGGCTTGGAGTTCTCCTGCTGAGCTAAAAGTTGTGCGACTGCTCGACTCTAACTAGACCATTCTCAGCAGCCTTTCCCCACCCTGGGTCCCCACACCTCTACTCCAGCCTTCCCACGTTGACCCAGACACACACACGCACACACAGAAGGCAGCAAAGTTTTGCAGTGTTTCTGTATTACACTGGAAATCTGTCCTTTGTTGTTGAACATTCTCACACACACACACACACACACACACAGGAAGGAGACAGACATGACATCAGACTGATACACACTCACACACAAACTGACGGAGCAGCAGCTGTGACACACAAAGATGGAGGGGAAGCCTGCAGAGAGATGTGAGGGAGTGCGTTAATCCACGTGGCGTAACATTTTCTCTGTGGATCTGTGTGCATTTGAACTTTTCAAGCAGAGGATGGCAAGGAGCGATTGGCCACTCTGTAAATGTCAGTGGATCTGAGCAGCCCGAGCAAAGACAGCCTCGCACTGTCGCCTGTCACTCACACTCCTCTTGTCTTCATCCATTCTTTTCATTGTTTTTTTTTATCTCTGTCTGGATGCTGTTTATTTTCTTCTCTCCTACCCCATCCTTCATCTCCACCTTCTTCCACACTTTTATTATTGTCTTTTACCTCTGCCTCACCATTGCCTGCAGGAAAATAGCACATCCTGTAATAGACAAAGCTGTTTTTTTTCTGTGGTGTTTTCTCTCCCTTTATATGTTTCCTTCTCTTCTCTTTCTCTCTGATGGAAAGAGAGAAATTCACATTCACATTACACAAGGTTTCATTGACTTTATTTTTTTTTCTTAATTTATTGGTCTACCTTTATTTTTGCTCTGCTGGTAATTTGGTTTTTTCTCTCTTAGAGAAGGAAGTGTTGTTTTATTACATTCTCCTAAACCATCTCCAATTTCCTACAGTATTACCAAGGGAGGGTTCTTTCATTTAATTTGTACTGAAATTAATTTGTCAGTGTGAGAAATAGGATACTTACTAATCTGGTTATGCCAGGGTCCCCCCACTCACCCACACCCTCACACATACGTGCACGCAACTCTTTTTCCACTGTTCACTAATACGTAATTAAAAAGGCAGAGTCAGAAAACAGAATTTCCAAGACAAATTAATAGGATATACAGAGCTTTTTGTGACAAAAGAAACACCGAAAGGGGCAGTGATAGAAAGCAAGCTGGAGAGGGAGAGTATTAAAATCAAAATGCCCAAAGGCGGGGTCATAAAATGGCTGCCTTTATTGAACAGGGCACAGTGGGCCAGCTGATGCCGTTAAGCCTTTTCCAGTGTGCACTGTACTGCATCTCTCTGCATCTTGTTTTCACTTCCGTTTAATACACAGAAGCTTTATTGTCATGGCATTTTTTTTGTTACTTGTAAGAATATTTTGCAAACAAGGATTTGTTTATTCATGAATAAATTCAATGAATAAACATATTTTTGTGTGCTTATCTCTCAGCATGTATATCCAACCTCACAAATGCAAATTTCTGCAGCCAGGATACATAATCTTCCCAGAAAGTTGAACTATTTTACATTTTTGGAAATGTGTTGTTTCACCTTTTTTTGCTGAGTCTTGTGATTTACAATAAATATGAAGCCAGAGTCAAAAGGTGATTAGATTAAACCTTGCATAAAGCTGGAAACAGTTACCCTGACTCTGTGCAAAGATAATTTAAATACAGCATTATATTTTGTATGTTTAATCAGTATAAATATGCAAAATATTGTGCTTTAACAGAGAACTTTTTTAGATGGTTATTATATGATATATATTTGACTTTGATTGGCTCTCCACCTTCCTCTCTAGACTGCATAGAATTTAACACTAAAAACAATCTGTCAAGCAAAACTATCAGGTCTGACTAAGGGTGTGTTTGTGTGTACACACCAGCAGCACAGGGACAGGAGGAGCAAGAAGCTTTTTTCCACTCAAATGTTGAAATAGTGGATTTTTAAGAAGTAAAATTAACTTCTTTAACTTTTTGTTGGCACTTCTATGTGTTTCCAGTCATAATTTAAACCATTTGCAGCTGTCTCCCTTCACTAGTGCAATGTTTCCTCCATCTGTCTGGACATGAAACGATTCACTTCCTTTGTGCAGCGCTGGAATGTCAGTGGGCAACACGAGATCCAAACACCTTGAAGAAAGAAAGAAAGTGTCCCTGTAAGAAAGAAAGTTTCATCCCTCCTGGCCATCTCTTCTCCACACTCAGACTGACTCTTTGGTTGGTTTGTGTTTGTCTGAGATATGGACTTGGATGCCCACTCCACACATTCCTCTGTAGTCCCCTGCTTCTTTTGGAAGTTGAGCAAATTGATTTGTGCGTCAATTATTCAAGGGGCATATTTAAAAAAAAAACATTTGACTGGCTTTTCTCCAACTCCCACTCTTACTTTTTAACCATGCATCAGCCTCTCTCAAACTTGCTCTCATATCCAGCTGCTGCTCTGCAGGATACAGCTGAAGGAAGCCCATGGGCCATGTAGTTCAAGGCTCTGTCTATAGCCTGATTACACTGCAGCAAATCAGTGGTGTAACCTTTCTCCTTGGGGTGCCACACAGAGTGTTCGGGCACAGCTGACAGTCGCAGATAGGGAGAGAGAGAGGATCTGGAAGTAACAGAATCGCTGTCTGTGGAAAAGAGACTAATGGTCAGATCAGGCAGTTCATTTCTCAGATTGCACTGGACATATCATTCAAATTAAGTTTCTTATTTTTGTCGGCTCCTGATTTTCTGCACTGCGTGATCTGTCACTGAGGAACCAAATTCTTGCAGTGACATATGACACATGGGTGTGTAATTTCATATAAACATGTTAACTTTTCTGGCCATTTAATAGTTTTGTACCACTCCCACATGGATTATAGTGAATTGCTAGTGGGAACAAAACCTAAGCCTGCATAAAATCTATGTGTGTATGTTACTAATGAATATTCAAGAATGGTTGGACACAACCCAATAAAGCATTCATCACGAGGACATGAGCGGAAGCACGTCTGCAGGCGCACTCCCGTCTGTTATTAATATAAATGATCTTCACCACAAATGGCTAATAGACTGTACTCTGTCCCTCTCACTTGGGCAAGGAAGTCAAATTATTTTTCCTTGATGATAAGTGCTTTCAAAAAAGTGATAATCTTAATAAAGGTCTAAATCCTCAGCTAATAAGCTACAAGGCATTGATTTACAAGGTGCTACGATTTATATTTGTACAACAAATCAAGAAGAACTGTTACATATTAGGGCTACAGCTATTGATTACTACGAGCTACAGCAAAATGGCTACTGTTTCTGCTTGTCTGTCAATGGACTGATGAAAATAAAGTTTAGATATGCCTAACTCTAATTCATGATTAAAACAATGCCATAATATCCATTGAGTACTCATCACAGTGCATGATGGTCTCTTATTTTTATCATTGATTAATCTGCAGCTTATTATCATAATTATCTATTTTTTTAATTTTATTTTTATTTTGTATTTTTTTATTTGTACAATGTCTGTTGGTGCTCATATTTCAGAGATGACATCTTCAAATTACTCGTTCTTTCCAAAGCCCTGACATATTTAATTTTAATGACATGTAACAGAGAAATGAGATGGAATGACCAGAAACTAATTGATTATATTCTATCAATCCACCAATGAATTAATAGACATGATATTTAAGTTCCAGAAAGAAAAGAGAAACTATGTATAGCGCAAACTTTTAAATCAATAGTTAAAGCACAAGGGGCTGTGTGAAGATCACAAACAAAACCTGCTTCTTTAAGATAACAAGAAAATCCACTTTCTCAAACTGACAAAAACCGCCCAGCTTAGTGGGCTTCGACTGTGTCCAATTTTTGTGACAGTGTTAAAGCCAAAACTAGCATTTTCCCATCATATACAGTGTACAGTATTCTAGGCAAAAAATTACATTTTAATACATTGCATTGTCTCCCAGGTTCATTTTCCATTTACTATCACAAAAAAAAAAAATATTTATCATGTTATCTTTTGTTATTTAAATGTGTGGAAAAACTGCTATAAAGTAAAGCGGTGTAAGTTGAATTGAAGCTGCATTTCTCGTATAAAAAGGATACTATATTACCTTATCACCTCCCAGCCCTAATGTTCATTTACACTTTGCAGGCTCAGATTCACAATTTGAAGGATAAAGTTAGTCAGTCCTTTCAGGGCTGAATGAGCAGGACTCATATGAGTTTACCGAAAATAAGCCATCACTTATAGAGAACTTGCAACAATCATTACTTGTGTCATCAAACTCCATTTAGCCAGATGAGAAAAGACAGTGAGCGGCGAGTGACACAAAATTGAGCCACAGAGTAAATGAGTGTCATAAAGAGAAGATGATTAATTAAGGACGTTCACATCCTCATAAGACCAGGATCATTTTGTGACTTTCCACGAATGCTGCAGTGCCGTAAGCTCCAGCTGTGCCTCCCACATCCAGTCGAAGCATGAAACATAGATCAAGAGGAAAGTTTGAGTAAGGAGAGAGTATGTATTATATGGGCCTATGGCTGATTGCTCCGACAAAAGAGGAGAGTGAGGGGGAGGAATAGCTTTGGTGAACTCACTAGTGTGTCTGATATAGTTCTTCCTCTTGAAAAGCACCTTATGTAACACAAAAGTAGTCGTAGATTCAAACAATCCATTCTTCTGTACCGATCCATCTGGAAAAGCAACACCTGGAAAAGCAAGTTGCAGCAGCTGCATCCCATGTGCTCAGAGTGTGTGTGTTTAGATTTTGTCTTTTGTTCCTGCCAAGTCACTTCTGTCTCTTTATTCTTGTGTTGTAATCAAGTAAGCCCAGTGGCAATGTAATCTCAGTCAAATAGTATAAACCACAAACTAACTCTTCTGCTGCTTTCCTACTTTTCGTCCTTAGCAGCCTTCAGGCACACCTTCCTCTCCTCCCTCCCATGTTTTTCCTCTCTGTCACCAGCACGGGGCTCGGGACTGCTTTTCACTTAAGTCTGCATTTCCTGGAAAGAGAGGCATGTGCTGTGTTAAGCCATGTGTGAGTGTGTCGCATGGGCAAGTGGAGTGGTATTTTCAATGAATCTGAATGCCACAGTATCTCACCTTGCCTTGATGTTGTTATTTGTGAGAGAGATAAACGTGTGATCATGTGCACAGCTGACATGTAAACACATGTACAGTGTATAAACAAATAGTGCCGAAGACAGGATACATGACACATAAACTGCTGCATTGCTATCTGAAGCCTGGGTCATACTTTCCATGTGTCCACAGACTATTTCTTGCAGATGTTCCACCATTTTTTGTGGACAAATGTGACCACCTCTTCATGTTATGACTGTGCAGATCCCACATACTGACACTTGTCTGTCCTGTTGGTGGTGTGCTCTTGTTATGGTCAAAAGAGACAACAAAGAAGGCAATAACCAGGGACTCTTGCTTGACGGTATGCAAGAAAGTCTGTTGGTACCCACACATGTACAACCCATTGCTCATATTAATAAGATCAAGCTCCTGGTGAGAAATTGCCACTAGAGGAATGGATTTGGTTGAAATGCTCGACTGATGTGAAACCTTACTTTAGTATAAATGGAACTGCAGCCATTTACATGATGTATCTCATTTGATCAAAAACTGTTTTGAAAGCTTACATTTTAATGGGGACCCCTGATTTGATGAATCAAATCAGGTTCTAATAACTCATGGACTTGACACTCTTAGAAATAGATGTTTGAGAAGAAGCTGGAGCAATACAGTGCAGTGCATTCTGAGTGTCTCCCTTTTATTTATCAACCAAAAAAAAGCAAGTCCATGAGTGTTCATACGTACAAACAAAACAAATGCTGCTTTTCTATTTGACTTGCTCCCTAAACACACATGCGTGTACACCCAGCATTCGTCCGGTGTGTGTTTAGATTGGAAATGAAAGCTCCCAGTAAGTGTGTTTGCCAAGGTGTCGGTACGGTGGATAGATGATTTAGTGGGTGATTCTATGAGGAGATTCCTCTGTGGTCTCAGCTGGAATGGAGCGAAAGAGATAGTGAAGAGAGACGAGTGTGGGAGACTGCCCTAGTCATTTGATGGAGAGGTGGAGCGGGACAGGAGCTCGGGTAATAAGACTTTGCTTTGCTTGCGTTCATGTGCACACATACACACACGCACAGAATCGTCTGGCAGATTAAAAGCGCTGCAGGTTGTATAAAACCAGAGAGTGAAAGAGAGAGAGGTGGAGAGAAGTTGTTGAGTCAGTGTGTAAGCCGCAGGGCAGCAAAGTCTTCCCCTAGTACTAAGTCAGCTACTGATCTCATTTCTCCACAGATGGACTCCTAACACACTCTCATCAGGGGACAAATACAGTATATATTCCCTCTGTCTCTTTTCCTTACACATTCCTGCACTAAGAGCCTTTCTTTATTAATCTCCCACTGTTGTGTTCCATGTTCTTCATCTTTCCTTCTCCTCTTCACTCTGTCTTTATTATGCTCCTCCACCTCAGTATCCTTCTCATTGTCTCACACGCTTCATTTCTTTTCTCTGCATCTCAGCTTTTAACCCTCTCCTCTCTCCTATCACTGGATCCCATGTCAGATCACACATCATTTCCTTTTCTCTCTCTCTACCTTTGATCAATCACAGCCAACAGGTGCCATAAATTTTGCCCTCTGGTAAAGCGGCTATACTGCAGTGTCTCTCATTTGCGTTTATTCCCTGCCTTGTCTCCAACAGTGAGCTTTCTCTCTCTCTCTCTCTCTCTCTCTCTGTCTCTCATCCCTCACACCCCTCCAGCTCTTGCCCCAGTTTGTCAGCGAAGCAAAACTGGCCGTGTCTTGCAGCCCATCATTCATCTCCCCACCATCTTGTCATGGCGGCAGCACGGCTGGTCTCAGACAAATAGCATCACAGCAGATAATACAGCCAAAAAGAGACAAAAGAAAAAAGAGACAAATAAATAGTCCCTTCTCTGATAACCTAATGGTCCTGTTCTCCTCTTGGCCACGGGACAAACTCTCGGGGACTACATGGACACAAATATCCTCCTCTAATGAGAAAAACTGTCTATGTCATACAGTACATGCATCTCATACACATGCACCTTATGAATAAAAACCTGTCAACTGTCAACGTACCCCAGCAGTGCACTAACAAACCTTTCATTTGTCTGGGGATCTGTTTATTGTGTAGGAAGTGTACTGTGATGTATAGATGTGACGTGGAGGCCTCTAACATAACACTGATTTATTTAAATCACATCTCAAAACCCAAATCAAATGACATACATTATTATGTAAACCCATGCTCACTTTCATACATAGAGCCCTCTATATTATGTCATGGTATTTGTCAGGAGATTTGAAAATCTGCACTTTTATTCAATAGTTCTGCCAATTTTGGATTTTTTTCCAAAAAAAAAAAAAAAAAAATTAAAGTAAAAAGTAAATGCCGATCACTGTTTTTCACACACGTGTCTTCCTTCCTTCTCAATCCAGTACATCATGGCATTTCATTGTTACTTCCCACTAAAGATGGCATTTGTTATAGCATATGTTATGAATTTGTCTTCTCTGTCATCGCACCAGGTGGTGACTTTTTTTAATGCAACCATGACTACTCTTGGTAGAGGCTGCTACAGAGAGGAATATGCAATTTCTTTATCTGCAGAAAAAAGAATTGGAAGCAGCTCTGGCCGGTTTTATTTTAAATCACTCTTTCTGATTACTTTTTTTTTCAAGACACCAATTTGTGTGTAGGTGAGTCAATTCAGGCCATGAGAAAAGCCTTGGTGATTTTTATTTAAATTCCACGGGCTTTGCAGCGAATTTCAATTAATCAGTTGTTAAACATACTTGCTACTTTAACTACAGAATATACCCTGAAGAGCTATATTTTCCACAGAAAATGTACATTTTCCACACAAAATTGAAATTAAACAGCATCTTTAATTTTAATCACCCTTACTCTTAATCATCTTGGACACCCATGCTTACAGTTTCATTAGGTTTAAGCACAACGCATATGATTCAGGTTAAAAGAAATCAGCAGTGGTGATTAACTCGAATAGAATGTGGATTGTCTTGACCCGTCTCTCCATCCTGACCTCATCTGCTGCTCCTCACAAGTGTTTTTACTGCTCATGTGGCCTTTAATGTCAGCATATGAAAACATCCTTCAATTTAATTTAATAATATAGGGAGACTTTTGCACACCATTCAGCCACATTACCAAATGGTTAACTGAATAAAATGATGTGGCTGATCATGTTCATTTACACGAAGTAAAAAAAATAAATAAATAATTGCATTAGTCGCACTAAAACCGGACTTTTAAAGTGCTGTGCATGTTGACATTTGAAATTGTACCTAATCAAATTTGTCAAAGTTCGAAAGCCTGCGGCCAAGGGGAAAGAAATTGGGTTTGTAACTGGAGAGTTGCCAGTTCAAATCCCGAGATAGGTCATGGTGCCCCTGAGCAAGGCACCCAACCCCCCATTGCTCCATGGACACAGATAGGTGGTGCCCACTGCTGCTCTGTCTGACTATCACTAATTGGTGGGAGCACAAAAATAACTAATTCCAATTTTAGCACACTCAGGTAATTTCACTCCCTCAGCTTTGACCTGGAAATAATGGAGGAAGACATTAGTGAAGAAAATATGGTGTAATCCACAATGGTACTTCTGGACTGTCTAAATTATAGAGAATAGAATAGAATAGAATAGAATAGAATAGAATAGAATAGAATAGAATAGAATAGAATAGAATTTGCAAAACACACACTTGTACAGTGCAATGAAATTTGGTCCAGGCTGTATTTAAGATGCTCAACAATAGTGACGCCAAGGAAAAAAAAAAACAATATAAGAAACTATATAAAGATTTTCTTTTAAATGAAAGCACAGACATACAATGCTTTGCCGCAGCATTAAAAGAAGTTACTGTTTTATTGTTGAGGCTGATCGGTATAGAAATGACCAACATTAATCACTTGGGATGGAAAAAAAAAATATTCCGGATACACTAGGTGTATGTATGAGTATCGGTGTGTTTTTGTGCAGGACAGAGAGAAGTGCCACCACCATAACTGCTGACTGCATCGTCTCTGTCTGCCTCTTACTGATGTGCCTCCTCCAGTCCCCTTGATCATGGCTGCTGCTGTCATCTCCTCTCCTCCCGCATAATGAGTCAGTGTGATGTTGGATGGCTGCTGACAGTGTGTCCTATGACTCACATTGGGGTGGTACTGCTGTCCCCGCATATCTCAATCCCCCCCCCCGCCCCCCCCCACCCCCCCCCCCCCCCCCCCCCCCCCCCCCCCACCCCATCCTCCCTTCGTTCCTTATTTCCTCTCCCCCACTCTTGTTTGGACTGCACCTTCCTCAGTGGATATAGGGACATCTGCTAATAATATTGAAACATACTGTAAAGGTGACACGCAAAGACACACACAAGAACCAGTTATTGTGTCACTCTGACTGCCTTTTTTCTCTGTGTTGTGAGAGAAGCAAAAGATAAAAATATAAATTAAAAATCGAGAGGGGAAAAAAAGGGAGAGCAAGCTCACAGAAGGCACAAAGGGTTGGCCACTCGAAAAGCCAATGTTGATAGTGTCTGAAATAACTGTGGAAATCATTGTGTGGATTGTGCTATGGAAATTTGTGACACTTTAAGGGCCATAGGCTGAGTGCATGCATGACATATTTATGAGTAGAACATATACTGTAACTTTACATAGTTTACATTAGCCATAAACAAAGAAAACGAATGTCATGTCTCATCTTATTGAATATATTTAATTTCTTCGCCTGCGTATGGTCTGCTTGATAGACAGACTCACTGACTTTATGTAAATACCACACTTAAGCACTCCTGCTTTTAAAGGGCCTGTGCACACGTAAACCTTGACTTGACAGGCCTTTGGGTCGTGATGCTGCCTGTAAAATGCTGACTGTTTATAGACGCCTGTACCTGCTGCCTTATACCCATAAGCACTTTTCTGTGTCCTTCTGAGATGAAGTGGATGAGGAGCAGAGACAGAGATTATGGTGTGTGTTTTAGGCCATGCCCGTTGATATTAATTAAATAAAAAATTGTCTTTGAATCCTATTCATAAAATCCCTTGGAGTTGTTAATAGCTGAGAGTTTTGTCCAATTTTTTTACAGCCAGATATGAAACACTATAAGAAGGATTATAATTCTCTTTAAGAAGGAAAATGTCATGTTTTTCCTGCATTTTGGCCAGTTTCTATCATGTTTAATGAGAGAAGCATGAATAACAAATCTCTTGTTGGGTATCGGTGCTACTGGAAACACCATGAACCCTGTTTGTGACATGTTGTGAAGGGTACCATTCTGTACCGTCGCAGGTTTTAGCAGCCTTCCGTTGCAGTACCAAGCACAGTCTGGCTCCTAAAGGCTAGACACACTACAGTCCATTTATTTGTCCAAAATGAATCTTAACTTCCATGTAAAGACAGGGGAAAAAACACTCAATTCTGGATATACTCCACATGGCTTGCATTTTTCTTTTTCATAGGATTTATTGGTGGGCTACATAGTGTTGCACTGGTGTGATGTCATGCTATTTACGTAGCTGACACTGCAATCACCTCCTGGCCCACACACCCAGTGATGGAAATGCAAGATCAGGGTGCAAAGTGCACTGTAATGGACTGACTTGCACTGCACTGCTTGGCGGAAACAAGGCTCTAAAAACTTTATTTAATTTCCATAAATGGACTTAAACTAATTAGTAAAGCCTATACTTTTATTCTGGAAGCATTTGTGTGGACTCTCTGCATTGAGCATTCTCCATGACCCTTGGAAACTGCTGCCTGCTGACTTCCCGTAGCCTCCCCCCTCTTGCTTGTCCCTGCTCTGAATGCAGACAGACTTCATACTGTCTGCTTGGTGCCATTGTCATTGCTGAACCAAAGTTCTTTTAATCACACTACTTCCGCCCCCCCACCCCAATGCAATTCACTCGATCTCTGCATCCAAAGGCATCCACTCCAGCCAACTGCATTAAAGAGATAAATAACCAGGCCAATAAAAATGTTGTGAGAGGGCTGAATGGGTCTTGGAATGCTCATCGTCCATTTGGTGCAATAAGAAGTGGCTGGAAGGGTGGTGGTGGGGGGGATGGAGCTTTTAGTGGAAGGTTTTTTAGGGGTGATATTGTGATTGGTGGTGGAGGTGATGTCATGTCATCCATCTTAAGGAGCCACTTCATTAGGCTAATGGAAGGGCTGGATGGCTCACCGTTCGTTACTGTACGTGTGTGTGTGTGTGTGTCCTTGCACTGATGGCAGTTTCCAAGGCTAAAGTGGTTATGAAGACTAAAGTGATTTTATTAGGCAAGCACATTGCCCATCTCTGCATATGGGCATGTGTACCTGTGCACGTGTGTGAATGACTTTGTCTGTGTGTGTCAGTATTTGCCCACAGTGCAGTAATGACACTGTTTTTGTTGCGTCTTCAGGGCGAAAAAACACCTTATTCCTTTGATGTTTTTAAACTACAAGTATGTTCCTTCAATTACTTGCAAAAGTGTGAAGAGCAGAGAGGATACTTGCTTTGCTTTAGACTAATATCAGTGATAGACTTTGATTTGTCACGAACGTAAATTAGTATGTCACTTCAAATGTTCCTCTTGTGATGAGTGAGGAGGACAAACGGAGTTGCTCTTTGAATTTACTATCCCTCTCGACCTCCTCTCTCTCCGTCTCTGTCACCCTTCATCTGTCTCTTTGTCAGTTTTTTTTTTCTACCTGAATCCCAACATGATTTTCTGTCTGGACATGTACTGCCTTTATGAGAAAGATTTCTGTGATTTCATTCCTCGTTTTATTTAGTTCTTTATATTTTTCAGATCTTGTATGGGGCTTGCCCCTGACTCACTTTGTTACGCCTTCAGGTTATTGGGACCACCTGAACTCGTTTCTGTCCTTTTGTAACCCCAGCTCTCCATTGAACCTTGGTGAACCCTTTGTTGTGTATTTTCTCCGTTTGTAGATAAAACTACAAATAATGATGTTTTAAGCAGTTGCACTCTCATGGTGCTGACAAAAGGCTTACGTTTATCTCACTGTCTGTTTGTTGTAACTCTCGTGTAAATATAATTCACAATCAAAGTGGCATTAACGTCACCATCAGAGAAAGCATAAAATAAGTTACCACATTCCAAATTAAATTACAGGTACAGCTTAATTTGAATCAAGCCTTTATTTCATACTTCAGAGATCATAACAAACATCAAATTAAATCCATCACAATCAACAGCCGGAGAACTGCTTCATTACCAAACTTTTTCATGTTCCTTTTCCTTTTTGCGGAAAAGGAACATGAGATGTCTCAGCGGGACATTAACCAGATATTCCATTAATCTGTTTATTTGCCATATTTAGACTATTATTTGAGTATAAGTATGTTATCTGTGCTTCCAGACTTAGACTGCAGAGGTGGCGATGAAAGAGAATGGTCACATTGAGCACAAGCTGTAATGTTTTATTCAAAATCTTCAATTTCTAATTGAGAGTAAATCTAAAAAAAGGAAAAAAAAGTTGTTTCCCTTGTAACTTTAACATATGCTTTGTGTGTGCATTATGATGTGTAAATGAGAAGAAGAGGTAACAGGCAGCCTTTGCAAGCCACTGCTATCACCCACGTGTGGACACCTGCTTCTGGAGCAAAGGTTCCCCAGACAAGCTGTTTCCTATGAATATTAATATCTTTGCTATTAGTTTGTGTTATCGAAGGTCACAAAACACCCAGAGTGGAGGGATAAGAAATATTCCCTGCTTTTTATTTATTATTTGTGACAGCCGTTAATTTGATATTGCTACATTTTCCGATCTGAGGAACAAACATCATCATGTCATGACATTTTCAGACGAACCTGTCAATGCTTATTGAAATCCTGTCAAACATGGTATACATTAGACAATGTTTCCTGTCAGGTCTGTATAAGCATTTGTTTGCTTTATTTAACAACATCATTTGTTAGAGGCTGTTGAGATGCTGCTGTCTGATGTAACCTGTGGGCTTTGGGTTGCATCAGGCCAGAAGTGGAGGAGATCTGTATAAATGATATATTTGTGCCGGTTTTTACCCCATTCCTATTTCAGGACCTGCTTTTTTAAGTGACAGGCCTATTAAAAAAAAAGACGATAAGAAGTATCTTATTTTCTATAGAAGATGCAATGCAAAGCTTTTGACTGCTGATGAGATATGAAATGTTTGCTAAACTTTTGTAGTTTAAAGTCCCTGTGACATGAAAATCAACATTTTAGTGCTTTGATCACATACATGTTGCTTGAAATGTCACCTACATACCAGTATTCAACCTAATACATCAAAAGAGCAGTTTTTTCCAATACTCATTGATTTTTAGAGGTTGCTTAGCCCTTGATTTTGCTTTGAAATTTGTGATCATTTCCATCCACTCACTATATGATTCTTTCAGTGCCCTGCCCCACCCAAAGTTGACATACCATTCAGATGCATCATCTCCATTGTGGGGATGAGCCTGTGTTTCTCTGTTCTCTCCCTCCTCACTGCAGTTGAAGGCGATGATTGCGGCGAGATGAGAGTGGGCCATCTTCTATATTCAGCAATGTCTTCATTCTGTTTTGTAGTGTTATTGAAATACAAAAATATGTGGCTGTTTCTAGCGCTCCAAGAGCGCTTCAAGGGACTTTAAAGGAGCTACGTACGAGCTAATTTGAAACGGCTACTGCAATCCAAATATTGGAGAGCATTGTCCAGGGTTCCCACAGGTCCTTGAAATCCATGAAAGTTTGTGAATTTGGAAAAATAAATTCAAGGCCCTTGAAAGTTTTTGCAAAATAGTCATGGTTCATTGAAAGTGCTTGAATTTTGTGCAGGAAAGAACGACACCACCTACTGTTGTATGTGCCCTGCATTGTTTGTTGTACATGGACTAGGCTCACACAGAACGATGTTGAGTTGTAATTACTAGCAATGTTGTGGACACTGTACACTCTCTCTCTCTGCAGTTGATGTGAGCTTGCATGCAGAACAATGAGCAAGTGACATTAAGCAAAAGGCAACAAATTATGTGATTCCTAGGAAATGCAAATTGCAAGCTCTTCAGCTCAACAAAGACTGGTTTGTCCAAGATCCCAAGGACAATCACTTGGCCTGATACAGAGCGTGCTGCAAATCATTAAAATGGGACGCCATGGGCGAATTGGCTCTTACAACCTGCCCTCCCATCTTAAGCTACAGTATGTCAGCACATTCAGCCCTTGAATTTGACGACATTGGTCCTGAAAAGTCCTTGAATTTGATGTCAGCCGAGGTGTTGTAACTCTGATTGTCCCAACATCCTCCACCCCAAAGTTGCCAGGTAGTTTGAGGAACCAATTCTACAACTATGAGAATCTACACTAATACTTCTTTTCTACACCATAACCATAAACAGAATTAGCAGACAATGAATTAAATTTTAACTTGTGAATAAACTGTCTGCACCATTGTCAGTAAGGCCAATATTTAATCAGTACATTTCTTTAAGCCCCTTTAGGCAGCCTATTTTTTAAAGATGATAAGAAGTCTTTTATTATCTGTAGAAGATGCAATGCAAAGCATTTTGACTGCTGATGAGATATACAGCTGAATTACTTTTGCCATTTCAAGGCGAGTGAAATGTTTTAATGTTAATCTGCAGCCTTTTCACATGGTGTCAGACTCTGTATTGTGCTTTCAGAGCTGTATGCACATACTGTATCTTACCGGCTTATTTATTGGCTTTTGCATTTTAAAGTGCAGTGAGTGCTTGTTTGGCTTGTGGCCGGGTGTGTGCACAGCTCACCACGGTGGCCTTTAACTCCTGTCCCCGGTGCAGATCGATTTTGTGCCTAGCCAGCAGCCCACAGCTAACCTTGAGGTAAGCTGGCGTAATGAGATCGCATCTGACGACATTGACTCACACCTGACAGCACTGACACGTAGCTCCCAGCCAGGGAGACACGCAGAGGTAAAGGCTATGTCTTCTGTGTTAGACTGCCCTGCTACAAGCTTTGATTCTTCATCTTTAACTCAGTGAAATATATTTTTCTCCTCTTTTCTTTTGAATTATGACATGGAAGAAAATGGCTCGTGTTGCTGCTATTGTAATATAGGATGTCTGGGAGGTTGAGTTGGGTTTAAGTAACTCAGTGAACATCTGTGTTGTCCCAGTGGGCCTCAGCATCATTGCAGCTCTTGAAAATGTTTGTTCTATGAGCTTTAAAGGGGGACCCAGACTGTATCGATGTTGCTGTTGCATTGTGTGGTGTGTAGGGAAGGAAGGTTTTCTCCCTGAAGCCAACCTGGAATTAACAACATATTGAACAGTCATCTGTTTAAATGGAATTGTTTGGGGCACTGAGCCGACTTTCCACTAAATTTACAATGTCAGTTAACATTTTCCTAAGGAGTTAATGGTCACAGTCACTAGTTTGGGGTCTTCTTCAATCACATATGATGTCAGTTTTATAAATTATGTTACAGTTTAAAGGAAAAATAGGTGATAAAGTCCACCAGTGTGATTGACTGGCTCTGGTATCATCCAATGGCTGACTGGTTGCAGATGAGACCTGTAAAGTTCAAGTTGAAAAGTCAGCAAGGGACCCGCCAAATTAAAATCACAATGTGAAGCAAAGCAATTAGCAAATCGCAGATGCTGCACTTAAAACAAAACAGCTGAGGACATCGTTATTTTAAAGTCTTTTAAAGTATTTTCTGCATTGTACGATCGAGACAACCAATTATTAAAACAAGAAAAGAATCAACAGATTAACTTTAATTAATCATCAAACCTGAAACACATGTTGTAAACAATTTATATTGCTAAGTTGTCATCCTTGTGTTGGAGTACTGTAGTTAATATTTTGATGGTGTCATGTCGTAGTGCTCCACCTTGTTTTACATCTGTAAGTGAATATCTTGACATAAAGTATAGATATGGCTAAATCAAATTGTAGTCGCAATTAAAATCACAATTACATATTTTACTCAGATCATTCAGCAATAAAAAGCTTGCCTCAACAGGCCTCAGAGATAGTTTGTCACCACTAACACATACATGTACATGTGTGCAGCGTGATCAATGTGGAATATAATTGTAAAAGTCCTTCCCTGAACATTCGATGAGATGACTCTTCCCTTTCGACCTGTAAGAAGCAGATTCACAGATACAGTACATGTATCAAGCTACAATTGGATGAGATGGGACTGGGATAACCATTATCCGAGTGGTGGTAATTGAAACAATAATGAACATGGTAACAGCTTGGAAAATAGCATTGATCCATCATCTCAGATGAGCCCTCTTTGTGCATTAATACCATGACTAAATGGCGCAAACTGATATTGCTCTCAGTCATGGCTAGGTCTAGTTGGTTAATTGAAAAAGAAATGAACAAGAAGAGGGTTTGTGGAGTGTGTGTGTGTGTGTGTGTGTCTTGCACCAGTTGCCTCAGTGAGGTTTTGAATCTCTCAGACTGCTCCTAAAGAAAGAATAGCCAAAGACGCTGCACTGTTTTGGTGGAAGTGTGAAATTGGAATTCAATTCCCATGTTCCACCACACAGATGTAAACTAGAAAGCCAAAGGGAATCTGGTCGATTGGAATCCAGCAGCATCTTCTCTTGTAGAGCTCAGAAGCATCCTCAGTAGGTTACATCTTTGTCTCAGCCTTGACTATGTGTTCCTCCAGTCTTACTTTCTGCTATGCAATCTGACCTTGACACGTTTTCCTTTACCTGGCAGACTCCTTTGCTGATGTCCAACTTTCAGCAGGTTGAAATGGCACTGAGCTGAAGCAAGCATATAGACGGAACACTGCTGGGCTGGATGAACACATGGAAAATGAGATCAGTGACCTACAGCAAAGGTCAGACTTCAGTAAGCATGAGCAGTCGGATGATGCCCGTTGTAGAGGTTCAGAGTTTAATAAACTACTGCTGGCCATAAGCCTATTGTTTTACTTCTCTGTTCGCAACCTCATGTGAGTGTGTGTGTGAGCGAGAGAGAGAGAGAGAGAGAGAGAGGTGATTGTGCAGCTCTTGCTCTGCCTCGCTGTGTTGAGCTGAAATGCTTATTGATTCCACACAGAGGGTTAGTGTGTTTGTGTGTCAGCATGCATTGTGTATGTGAACCAGTGCTGTGCCATTCCTCTGACACTCAGGCTGATGACCTGGTGCCAGTACCTGCACCTGCACTTAATCAGAGCCATAGATACGGTGCAGGCATAGTGTAATCTGTTGCGTAATGTGATGTACAACTGTCTGGAAATTAACTCTAATCTATATATCAAGGCAACGCAGAGTGCAGTGCTAGTGATTGGTTTTCCTGGTATAATGTGACACTCGTGTCAATGGTTGTATATTGATAACTCCTTTCTGTTTTCTGCTCTCTTTTCTACGCTCTAATTTCAGACGATGTTACTCCGTATTATGTAATATTTATTAGCTCCAACTCCAACATGATCCACTCAGTTTTAATGAGGTGGTTGAAAGTACACACACAGAGTGACAGAGAAACTCCACTGCCGACCAGTGTTTGGTGGTGTCATTGCGAATTGACACACACAAACTTGTTTTTATATCTTTGTGAGAACACAACATTGACATTGGCAATTAATTCCCTAACCCCTTCCCATAACCCTTACCCTATAAAAACATCATAACCCTGAAACAGCCTTTTAAAGTTGAGGGGGCCCAGACAAAATTACCTCACAGATATAGGTTTGTACAGTTTTTGGAGCGCACAAAGATATAAATATAAGTACACACACACGAGCACACAAATAAATGCTCACAATGGTGACACTGTCTCTGAGTCGATGCTACACATAAGAATCAACCAGTCTTTAGGATGAGTGTGAGGGGAAGATGGTTTGAGGCATGAGTGGAAAGTGGAAAAAGAACATGTACTTTGCATAAGTTTGGTTCTGAGGTCCTGGAACTTCTCTTGAGCATCTCTCGTTTCTTACGTGTCATATTCATGAATGTAATTTGCTAAATCTGTTTTTTATTATACTCCACACATTTTTATGGGAAACATACAGTATGACAAAGTGATAATGTGAAGGACTCCCACACTATATGGCAGAATAGAGTGTTTGTTGACTCTAGAATGTAACATGACTCTATAACATAGATTTTAACTCATCGCACATCAGTTAGTGTCTGTGAAACAAGGTTTTGTTTTCTCTTCACTTGATTTTACGATTCAGTTTCACTGTTAATCTTCAACACCTTTTTTTTTCCCAACACAGTGTGTGAAGTCTCTGATGACGGGACGTGTTCTAGTGAGATCTAGCGTCTTTTCAGGCTGACTTTAGTTTTAGTAGTTGGCAACACTGTCAAACAATCTCTAAACACAAAAGTATGATGGAGACAACGACACTGCATGCCAGCGCAAGAGAGAGGTGACGTCATCATTTTCGCTGTCTACGCGAAAACGCAAGGCTGGTGTTTTGAGATTTTCCCACTCTGGGAGGTGTTTTCCAAATACACCAGTTCAGGTTCCCTAAAACGACTCTCAGACAAAAATGTATGCATATTTACCTAAACCCGTTTCCGTGTGGATGGCCCCTCAGTCACATCATTCCACTCTAAATCTTTTGACAGACATAAAAACAAAAAAGCTGGTGGTGGCCTGAGACTTTTGCACAGCACTGTAACTGTTTACATGCAGTCAACACACTCATATACATATATATATATACACACAGTAATTACCTCTGTACACACAGACAGACACACACTTTGTTGAGATACTGTCTTTCAGTGCCCTCTCTTCACACAGACCTGTGGTTACATGTGTGTGTGCTCACACACACACTCACACCTGTTCTCTCCCCTCTGCTAGAGTGTGAGTCTCTTTATGAGAGGCCTGCCTGCACCCAACTGTGAGGCCCTTTTAATTAGAGCCCCGCTGTTAAGCACAGGCCTCCCCCAGAGCTGAGGTCCCCTCTCTTCCCCTCCACCTCCTCACACTTCCCACCACCCTCTGTCTGTCTGTCTGTCTGTCTGTCACACACACACTCACCACGACCCTGCTCCTCTCCTTCTCTCCATCCACATGGCTCACACATAATATAGACATTGTATTTAGTGTGGATCAAATTGCAGTTCATACCTCAAAACCGAGATCTGTGTCAAGAATCAGATTATAATCAGGTTTTTCTGCACATCTTGACTTATCTCTCAGTGTGTGGCTCAGTGACAGGACACACTGACAACACACAAACTCGATAAAAGAAGCTCAGCTATGCAGCCACAGTCAACAGGAGCTTAAAGTATTCCTGGAACTCAAGCTGTTCCATCACATTCATAACCTGCATTCCTCTATTTCCCCTTTGAAATCCTCATAAAAAAAGCCAAAGGCATTAAGAAGGACAGATCTCTCAGTCATTTATTCTCTTCTGAGTGTCACTGTTCAATCGAGGGGTCTCGTTCTCTCTCCCTTGCTGTCTAAGCTCCTTTCATAAGGAACTTCCACAGTCTGGCATAAGTTGTGTGGAAACAATAGGTGAGTTGATATTGTGTTATAGCAGCTGTGGAATTTTCAGCTAAACTTCCCTAAGCTGTTGCAGTGTGTGGGTGTGCGTGTGTATGTGTGTGTGTGTGTGTGTGCGTGTGTGTCACCCAGTTCCTGGCAGGAGAAAAGATTATAATCATGCAACATATACAAGATAAATTCTAACCTTGGTCACATGTCTTAATATGGGGCAAGAGTACAGATCTGTTACAGTTAGAGAAAGAGTGAAAAAAAGAAACAAGGAGGGAAATATGTTAATCATCTGACCCAGTTTGGCAACAGTGAATAAACTTCTAAAATATACTGTCTGTATGTACGGTATACTTAAAATTAGTCTGTAGGAAACGCTGAGTGCTGCCTGCATCTGTGACGGCTTGTCTTGAGCTTGATGTGGGAAGACAGGTTGTTTAGGACCGTGGGGAATGAGGGATGGAGAAAGAGCAGGGTGGAGGCGAGGCTACAGCTGTTGTTGTGTTCCTCTGGTGTGGTTTGCCAGAAATCACAGCCGCACAGCCCGAGAGAGGCCCAGCCCTCGAAACCCTTCAAGATAGATAGATAGATAGATAGATAGATAGATCTCTTGTTTATTCCCCCTTGTCTTTGTTGTCTCTTTCCTAAAGGTGGAAACAAAGCACCTTGTCGGTGCCACCTTTCCTTTTCCTCGACCACTCTCTTCTGTGGAGTAAATGTCGCTGTGCTTAGGATCCTCCCCTGTCTGCAGCTGTATCAACCCTTCCTCTTCCTCAGAAGAGGTCATGCTGCCAGTTCTTCTCTTTCAGGCACTTTTTTCTATTCACAGGGTGGGAATTTTTATTAGGATTGTTTTTAAAGATTTTTCTGTCCTCCTCCTCCATCTCTTTCTTGCTCTTTCTCTCCCTCTCTCTTTCTCTCTCACACTCTCTCTGCTAAAGGTTTCAGTTATTGCTACTGAAAGCAGAGATAAAAAAAAAACAGGACATTTGCAGAGACAGCTTTTCATCCCTCCCTCCTAGTCTCTCCTCCTTTCCCTCCATCCCTCTTTAAACACACTTCTCTCCTTCCCGATTTTTAAGAATCAATTCAAACTGTACTGTTCCCTTTCTTTCGATGCTACTGTCTTCCCGAACAGATCATCATCACAAATATGCACATGGAGACGCTTGAAACACTCTGTACAGCAACGGCAACAATCCCCACTGTGCAGGACCTCCTGGCCCTCACTCCAGGCCCCAGTCAGCGGGTCTGAGCTTCGTCACTTCCCAAGCTCCCCATGTTCTTTATCTGAAGGCCACGCTCTCCCTCTGGGACTGCTTTGGCTGCTCATTTTCACTAACAGGAGTGGCTCTCAGTGGACATGGCTTTTTAACCTACACCAACAAACACACACTCACAGGGTGCAAGAGTGACCCAAATGACTCGTGTCACTTTGTTTCTTTCCACCACTCTCCCAACTTACACACATCGCAGCATCCCGTCGTCCTCATTCCTATCCAATTGCTTTGCCTTTTTCCTTTTAGTGCACAGATGGATGCATTTTAGATGCTATTTAATATTTAGCTAACAAGGATGCAGGGCCCTGCGTTGTAGGGAGCTCTAAAGTAAAATACAGAGCCTGAGTTTGGAAATTAGCAAAAGCTTTTTTACGGCTGTATTCCTTAGTGTATACAGTTATTACAGTTGTTCCTCCAAGAGGAAAACGACAAATACTGTAGCTGCTAACTAAAGCACCGCATTCAGGCAAACCAGTGGTCAAAGCTCGGCTGGAGGAATCTTCCCCATCGCTTTCATGTAAAACAGGAGAGTGAATCCTGAGGAGAAAGAAAGTGCAGCAGATTGAGATCATAGATGTGTTACTGCTTAACAGCCCACTTTATGGGACTGGCTGTCTTTGTGTTTTAATGAGGAGGCAACTGTGAAAAAGCAGGGGTGGTGGAGTCTTCTCTTCTCTTCTCTTCTCTTCTCTTCTCTTCTCTTCTCTTCTCTTCT
Organism: Brachirus orientalis; assembly: GCA_016785285.1. Taxonomy (NCBI): domain Eukaryota; kingdom Metazoa; phylum Chordata; class Actinopteri; order Pleuronectiformes; family Soleidae; genus Brachirus; species Brachirus orientalis. The sequence goes on along the minus strand of JAFBJR010000096.1, from coordinate 2,240,557 downwards.
CTTCTCTTCTCTTCTCTTCTCTTCTCTCAAGCCTAACAAAACAAAACAGGATATTTTAGTTCAACGGCACAGTTGTCACAATAAATGTTTTTTGTGAATGCCTGTGCGTGTGTGTGCGTGTGTGTGTGTGTGCATGCGTGTGTGTGCGTGTGCATGCACACACCCTATCCCTTCCTATAGTTACCTCCCTCTGAAAAGTGTTTTGAGCCCCCAGTGCAGTGCCATGAAATTGGCAGGTTGCTGTGTGCTGATTAAGTCACAATCTGTGTGTGTGTGTCTATCTGCTTGTGTTTAAGAGTGCCTTCAGGTGAACGGGAGGAAGAACATTGGAGTGACGACTGTACACCTCCAGTACCATTTTGTATGTTTTATTTCACACTGTGTGTGTGTTTTGTGTGTGTCCTAACACGCTGGTTTTACATTCTTTGTCTGGGCACTCAGACATAATGCATTCTCTAGCCCCTTACTAACCCTAACCCTAACCTTAAACATCATAAATAAATGCCTAACCCTAACCACAACTTTAAACTGGGGACTATTTAAAAAGTGAAAATATCCCCACAAAAGTAGGTTTTTACATTTTTTTTGGTCCCCATGAGGATAAACATGTACACGCACACACAGACACATGCATGTTTGCACGCACATGCGCGCACACATACAAATACACTCTTACCTGTGGAGCGTGACTCCAGGTCACTGCTCAGACTTTGTGTGCACCAGTGCAGAGCTGTGCAGCAGCAGCGCTGTCACTAACTCGGCTGTCCTTTTACACTGCTCTCCTCTCTGCAGGCTGCCTCATTAAACTTTGAGCTGAACAGTTAAAAACTCCTCTGCTGTTCAGTCCCTACTGGCCACGGCACAAGAGGAGTAAATTAAATTAAATCTGTCCATTGGGTTTGAAGTCAGATGGAAGGTTGGCATTTGCCAACCTGGTCTGCGGCAAAGCAATGCGGCATTGCCACAGGTGGTGCTTTGTGAGCCCCGTCATCAACCTCACAGACTGCAATGTCACTGTCTGAGATGCTTTGTTTAATTCTAGCTGTCTCTTTCTGTGTCTTTGTCACTAGTCAACTCAGGAGATGGTATAGTCTACAGCCAGCAGAAGAGAGAAAACATCGGTGACCTGATCCAAGAAACTCTGGAGATGTTTGAGCGCCATGGAGGGGAGGACGCCTTCATATACATCAAATACATGGTGCCCACTTATGAGTCCTGCATGATCACATGAGGCGGGCTGTCATCTTGGCACGGAGGACACTCTTTGTCATTTCTTTTTTTTCTGCTTCTCCCCATTTGTTCCCCCCTCATTTCTGATCACATCTTTGCATCTTGTTAAGACACTTTTATTAAATTACCACAGCTTATACTTATCTCTGCCCCCACCTCTGTCAAATATCTCCAATAATAAATTCATAACAGCAGATCATGAGTACCTCTGATGATTGGACAGATTTGCACACACATGTTTAATCCAGTTACATTTTTTGATTAGTGATCTTTTAATCCAGCTATTACAGAATCTATGATGCGTACAGCCTTGTACTCCAAATATGCATTACTCGTTCTTTCAAAATGTAGAAGAAATATTGATTTGAAAGTAAAATGTGACCCAGAGTTTACCTTTTGATGAACACTCATGTGGTGTTGGATGTTGACTGTAAAAAAGTTAGCTGTTTTCCTCCTTTGCAGAGACTAGCATTTGTGGCCAGCCTAAATTTATGTCAGCTACAGTAGATTCCTCCGTACAGTGACAACATTTCAAGGCAGCAAAACTGTCGACTTGTCCAGGGAAACTACTCAAACCACTCCAGCAGCATTTTTTTGTTTATTTACAGCCAGCTTTCAAGTCTGCAGGGTGAAATACTGCTTTAGAGATAGATTTGTTTGGATCATGAATGTGTTTAGTCCCTGTTCTGAAATGATAAACACAGGAATGATGTTATCGCCACAATACAACGCTTTTATTTGAGAAGACGCTGATGCTGTTTTGAGCTCTAGAAAAAAAATTTAATTAATTTAAGTGATACAGGTCTGTCTTTCCTATGTCTCCTCAGGAAAGCCTTATGGAACATCTGCTGTGGAGTTTGTCTTTCTCTGTAACTGCCTCTTTTCACAACGGCAGCATGTTTTATATTGCATTGTACCACTGTACCCATTCTGTCACTAACCCAGCTGGAGACAGAGCCTGTCTAAACACGCTGTGAAAGACGCATAGGAATGACGAGCGACAGCATTCCTCTAGACAAACACACTCATGTGCACATGTTCGGTAACAGTCCTTTGAACTCAAACACCACAGGGTGAGCAAACACTCTCTCTCTCTCTCTCTCTCTCTCACTGTGTGTGTGTGTCCATACCTCTACGTTTTCATTTGGAAAAACAATGTTTTCAGATAAAAACCGTCTGTGTCCAGAACAAGTGGCAGCCACTTGTGGTGTCACCCAGAGAAATATGAACCTCTGATTGATTTGACGCCTCAAGATTCACGATTTGGCCGGCGCTTTGTTGACGTTTTGGAATTGGAGGTTTACAGGCCTTACATATTGGATGCTACCAGCTGTCAGTCACACTGGTGTCCACCCCGAAACAGGCACATTATTTACCAAATCAACATTATGCTCTATTGAAGAAGAATGTAGGCTAATTTTTTTTCCTCTCATCTTTTGTAACCAATAAAGTCACCCCTAGTGTTCTTTTTAATATATCTTTATTTCCTATTTTTTTGGCTTCAGGAGAAACACAGGAGACAACATCTTTTTTTATTATTAACAGTCAATGGTCCTGATGAGCTTTTAGCTCCATATAAGAAGTAATCCCTATACTCACTTACCCAAAAACATATATCATTAACCATTTAGATATTCCAGACATGTTCCCGTATTAAGAGGAAACTGATTCTGTCTTTGGTAGTTTGGTAGGTTGGGTAGTGCTTAGAAAGCAGTAACAAGAAACAACATTGGTAAATAGTAAGCACAGGTATTTCTTCTATTTGATGACAATGTGAAAGTGAAATTATAAATAAGCATTGCCAAAAGAAACTATTTGGATGTGAACTTGGGGAACTGCATCATTGTTTCCAAAGGCTCCATTTTTGCCAATCCACACTGAGACACAGCCCCAGAATTTTGTTAAATTTCTCCATTTCAGGGCCTTTACAACACTGAGGCAATGGAAGCTGAGAGGTACGAATGTAAGCTGGTGCTCTGTACCATCTACTGTGAAAACATCTTTTTCAAGTTTTAGCAACTGTACTACCCATCACTTCTCCCACACACGCAATCCTGAAACCCACAAGGGAAAGACAACATAATTGATTTTTGACACTCACAAGGACACTAGCACCATCAATTATTATAAGTCACTTTACAGGCCTGCGGAGGAATCTGTTCTTAACCAGAAGACAGGTTCATAATGCTCATATTTCAACCTCAGCACATCTTGAAAAGAATGTTACAGAAAAGGTGTTCCACACTGCTGATCCCAGCCGAGCTGTTCTCTGCCTGCTGCTTCTTCTGTGCGATGAAAGACCAAAAATAAGTGCAGAGCAGAGTATAACTACAGCTGCGAAACAAAATAAATACAAGGGGCGTGTGCAATTTCACTTCTGTTCTGGATTGGATTGAACTCTGGATAGCCTGTGGTTTTGTCCAACTGTATCAGTGATGCCTTGCTCTCCTGCTTCACCTGTCCAATTTCACTGAGCCACAGGCTAGAAGCCAGCAACGGATGCGGAGTTTAGAGACGGAGGGGACAACTAGGAAAAAACAGGATGCAGTGCAACATGGTGAACGTCCTTGCTAAGCTTTTATTCATTGGCTGCTTTAACGGGACTCTTCAAAAATTTTACTTCAAACACCTCCCTTCTGTTCATCAGACAGTTTTAGACAGTGTCATACAAACTATCATATGCAGAACTGGCCTGCAGTTCACACTTACAGTCTGATTGCTTTGGCTCAATTAGGGCACATCACAGGAGCTAATGACCATTAAATGTTAAATGGCATCCGTTTCGACTTCTTCAGGACCCGCAGAAGCTCATTAAAGGAGGTGACAGTCTGAGGAGTAGCATAGGCATAGGTGGTCTCGAAACAAGAGCTGCAGGCCCACAAGCACACGCTGAAGCTCATACACAAACACAGAAATCCACAAACTATACTAAGCAACATCACCAAGCTGTAATTGCTCATGCAGGTAATAGTGTGAACTGTGAAATGAACAGGAATGAGTGAGTGCAGCCAATAAGGTTATTTGGCCTATCAAAGGCATCAACGCATGACTGGTCCAGACCTACAGGCCGTAAAAACCAAGCATTACATTACTTGAATTTCTCTTGTATCTCGCTTCTGTTCTCAGACATGAGAAACCTTCAAAAATGAATTTAGCAGAGAACAGAAATTGTCCTGATCATCCTATTGTGACCCTTTTCCTTAGTCATAATGAGCAATTAATCATTCTGTGACTGTGGGTGCCCCAACATGCATAAGGAAATAAATTGCTTCCTGTTTGCTAGAACACAGGTCACAGCATCCTGCTCTACTTTCTACAGCAGATGCAATCTGTTGCAGATAAGGCCACATTATTATTTTAAATTTTGTTTTATTTTATTTTTACATTTTCATATTCGTTTTTCTGTTGTAATCGATATGCCTGGTGGCATACAGGGTGATGGTATTGATCACCCTGTTTGTCAGCAATTTTCTAATGTCTGTACTTTTTCCCAGCAGTTAAAAAAACAAACTTGGGAATCCAGTTTCTTTTGTTTAGCTGCTCCTGTGTATATTCAAATTTGTTTGTAGTGTAACAGGCTGCTATTAAATTACATGGCCAATATTCCAACAGGTTGAAAAGACCTCTGACTGTGTAACATTCCTGCACACCAATCTTCGTCCTTATGAAGGTGAAATAACGTTCCCTAATCCACAGCTTGGCCTAACCTCACTCTTCGGTGCAACTGGACCCCGGGGGTCACGATGTCCGACCCGTGGACATTCACACAGTTCCGGGGTTATTATTAGCCCAGCTAGCTCAAATCCTCACAACAGCTGCCACTGCCCTGCAGCCAGCAATAACTCCCACTGAGCAACAAATGCAAGCCCATTTTTGCTGTTGGAAATGTAAAGCACTGTAGCTATACTGGACACTTTATAGAGAAATTGATACACCCACAAAGATCAGTGCTGTTGATCATGCAGACCTGTGTTTACGTGTGTGTCTGGCTTGATCCCCACCAGTTACTCCAGCTTCCGGTTAAGCTGTTATCACAGAATGAGCAGTGACTTTCTGAATGCTGGATCCAGAGAACTCAAGTTTGTCCTTGTGCGTCTCTGTCTCACCTCATCAGAATGATGGCAGGCAAACAAAGGCTTTTGTATCGCAGCGGGCAGCGTAACATAAGCCACACCATCACACCGATTGTGTTCTGTTGACAGAGGGAAAAAAGAGATTGAGAAAAGTAGAGAAACGGCTGAGACTGAGGAAGAAAAAAGCAATTATGGGAGAAAGGCATTGTGGAAATCCTTATGTGTTTGAGAGAGAGAACATGCTGAATAAAGAGGAAAACAGGGAGATACTGTATGTTGTGCCGAAGCTCAGAGACAGACATGCAATCCAAGATGAATTCAGCATGAAGAAAAATGAAAGGAAGGGATGAATGTGTGGGTCACGTCGGAATGGATGGAGAGACGGAAGTGGGATGTTGTGTCACCCGGTAGAGAGAGCTGTCTAGCTCCAACCAGACCTGAGATTTAGGAGCAGTCAGCTGCAGAGAGAGGAGTACGAGACCAGAGAAGAGGAGGTGGAGGGGCTACAGTCTGCACCAGTTGTTTATCTGTTTGTTCCTCACTAGTGAAGAAAAAAAAGAACAGAATTGAGGCAACAACTGGCACTTAACCACATCACCATGCTCCCTTATCCGAACAAACAACCTGAATGTTAAAGCCCCTGCTTTGTGTTGAAAATCAAATAAATCATCCGTGTGGGTCCCACTTGTGATCAAAGTTTGGTTTTGTGCTGCATGTTGTACAATAACCTGGACCAGCAATAAAAGTGTTTTGTTGAGTGAAAAAAATCCCCCCCCCCAGGTGTCTGTGATAATATATAATTAACACTTAAAATTAAGGGTTTTCCTTGTGTAGTCCTCTCTCAAGCTCCTCTTAAATATTAGTAATGTCACCTAGAATCTCAAACCCTGATTGATTGTTTAGGTCTGTACATGGGTTCATGTGTATGCTTATCAATGTGTTTTAATGCCAGAGTTCACCAAACCATTGGTTCCACAGATGTCGATCGATGAGCACTCATCTGCCTCCATCTGACACTCTCCAAGTCCAACTTCCTCTCTTTGTTCTTTTCCTCTTCCTCTTCTTCAGGTCTTATCACTCCCAAACACTCATTTCTATTACTGCTACAGGCTGACAGGAGCGCACAAACAAACCGACAGCCAAGTAAATAATTACACTAGGAACAGGAATGGATCCACACACTGTTAACAATTGGAGGCGACAGATGTAGTATCAGCTAAACTTGTTAAAGCTGTATTGATACTGATGTTCTCAACAAGGGACTGAAGAAAAAGGGAGAACTTGGTCAAACTTGTTTATCCCTTACTGTAAAATTGTAGCTTGGGCTTTGGTATATCATCTCCTCCTGTTGATTGATGATCGGCAGGTGTGAGGTGGGAACTTGGAGGTGATATTTTCCCATCACAGCCTTCTATCACCAGTGGCTCCAGCTGCCCCCCCTCCCCTGGATGACAACAGGCAGGCCAACAGGCATTTCCATCACCCGAATGCCAAACCATTGGTGCATCTAGACCACAACACAAGGTGACCTTTAACAAAATGGGGAATAGCTATGGTAGTGACAGTTGAATGTGTTACTGGGAGCATAGGAGAGGTGGAATGCTGCAGTTTCACTTTGAATTGTGATAGATTTTTTTCCCCTCATGTCCCTCACTGTAACACTCGCCAGCTTAGACTTCTTTCTCATATAATCTGTGGTGTGTGAGTAGTTTACTCACTCTTTGCATGTGTAGCCTAATTTGAAAAGGATAAAACTATTATAGTTCCATTCTTGTCCGTTTTATGGAAAGGAGTTGGGGGGGGTATGTATATTTTTATTAACTGTCTCAACAATCACAAAATGCCCCAAAACCTGTAGAAAAATACTGGTGAAGCTCAAATTAGATCCAAGTTAAATATAAAAATGCCTTTTTTGTATCCCATTTGGTCTTAACCCTGATATCCAGCCGCCAGGTAGGGGTCAAATATAAAAAGATGGACAGACATTTTTCCCCAACAAACACAGGTTTGTGCAGCTATCCTTTTAAGGACTCTGAATTGACCTCCATTCATTTGGACAGCCTAAACAAAGCATTATCCCAATTTAAAACATGACCAGTTAAGGATGACTGAACACTTTGGCTCTTGGTTCTGCCAGAGATTTCTTATTGGTAAAACTCTCTACATTGTCACCTAGTGCTTATTCATAGTGTTCCTGTTGGGTCTCTCTACATTAATTGTAAGGTCTTGACCTTACCACAGTTAATTTGCCTTGAGATAATGTTTGTTATGAATTGGGGCTATACAAATGAATACACTGTAATAATTGAATTTAATTTAGGCCTAATCCAAAACTCAACCTGACCACAATTCAAAACTTAGTCCCAACCTTAACCTGTTCCTAATAAGAGCTTCTTATTAGGACCAGGTTTTAGTCTCCAGAAGTACTACTGGTCCTGACAAGGTTAGTGTTTATGACAAAATCAAAATGTTTTTCTATAAAAACACTAAAACATTCACAAGCCCAAATAAACATAAAACTATGATGTGATCTTGTCTCATATCTCTCTAACCCACCCGAGCTTCTCCTGCACTGCTGCACTAGTGAGCTGATATATAATTGTGAGGTCATCTGACAAAGAAATGTTTTCACAGAATCGGTTCAATGGCATTACAGTTAAATGTCAATATACAGTTGCCATATAGCTCCTGACATTTAAGTTGGGGATTAGAGGTCTGTAAATTTACTGATTTTTTAACGATTTGATCTGCTGCACTGCTAAGTAAAACTAAGGCAATTGTCCCTCCCCATCAATTTCATTTACACATCTTTACTCCTCATCCTGATTGTTTAGGATCCTATTTCAGACAAATAAAGTTCACAGAGTAACAAAAACAAATGCACACACCCACACACAAACAAAAATGAGTGCAACCGTGTATGAATATGTCTACAGGAGCATTACTATAGGGAATTTGTCATGCCATGCTCATGATATACATTAAAATGAATAATGGGTACATTATGTGTTTTCCTGTATGTACTCTGTACGCTGTGACTGTTGGTGAGATCCTGTCCCCACCTTCCTCAAAATGTAAATGACCCAGATTCTGCCAACACTTTTTCCCCACAGTCAAAAGTAAGTAAGTCAAAAGAAAAGAGGAAAGATGTTGTTCTTGTTTGTATGTGTGTTATCTGAGCCCCTGGGTCTCTTGTTTGCCTCCTTCAGAGCCACAGCCTTTATCGCAGAAAGCCTTGCTTCGACAGAGCCACCACATCCCCCTCCCTTTCCTGCAGCAGTGGCCCCCGAGACAGGCTTCAAACAGCAACTGGGCCCCTACTGAGGTCTCCATTGTCTCCATCAGTGTATTTTCAGTTGTAAACCTAGGGCGCTCTCAAAGCTCACTGAGAGCGAGCTAACAGCCTCTCTTCAAATGGGCTAAACACATGTTCATTAATTATCTGGATCCTTGTTAATTGGATTAATTGTTGAATGGAAACCGTGTTATTAAAAATGACAAAAACACAAGGGCAGGGGAAGTAAAAGAGGGGATTAATATCCTCTCTGTTGACTCTAGGGCTGTCAAAAGACACAAGCATGCGTGCACACACCTACACACACACGTTTAAGTTTGCCTTGTGTGTCTATTGCTCAGTCTGTGTTGCTATTTCACACACAACACACACACTGAAGCTGTATATGACTCAAAAAACTGAGCACCAGGCAAGGTTCAAATTACCATCTCCACTGTTAGAGATAAGAACTAAACCCATTTTCAAAGCTCAAAGTAAATGCCAGATTCTTTTTGATGCAAGAAGACTGTGACTTTTTCCTATCCTTTATATTCAAAGAATAAGGAGGAAAAAAGGAAGGGAGATCCATAAAGTAAATGCTGTGGACTTTTTAGCTATCTCACGTCACATGAAAAATCATTCTCATTTTCTCTGCCTATCACACACTGTCCACAAAAAAACACTTATCAGTGTTTGACTTTAATGGATGTTTTTATAAATCTGGTTTTAAGATATTGCTGACACTGCACCCGTGTGGATGGCAGCACTAATATTACATGCCCTGTGTGACCAACGCTGGGCCAAATGACATGACAAAAACCTACTTATCTGTGCACTCCTGTGATCACCGATTAACATTAGTGACAAGGCAAAGGTAATACCAGATACACAGAGGACAACTTAAGATATTAAGCTATTAAATCTACCCCAAGAAAAACATTCTTATTTTAATGTGCACAAGACAAATCTGAGGAATAATAGCTTCTGTTGAATACTGAATTATTACTTTTTAAAAATTTGGAAGACTTTATTCCAACATAGATGAAAACAATAAGTCATCAGTTTCTTAACTTTAAGATTTGCTTCTGCAAGACGTAATGATAATCCAGCTCTGGTGATGAATATCAATATCTGACCTGCAGAAGCATATGTAAATGATTTGTTTGAGATACAACTGAAACTGAACAAAATATATAGTAGTCGTATGGTGTAGCTAAATGTAGATGCTGGCTGAAGGGCAGGGAGCAGGATCCAGTAAATGTGTTGCATTGGTTGTTAAGGCAACTGTATGTGTCTTCCTGCTTTGATGTGGAGGCTACTGTCGCTTGCTGCACTCCCAAATGATATTATCTCAGACTAGAAGGCTCATTTCACATGTTTTGGTGGATGCACACATTTTCTTTTATTATTTTGCATATATGCAGCTTTGTAGTTTGCTGTATTTTCCATAAGGGCATAGCATATTTATACAGTAAGTCTTGAGTAAACAATACTGTGAAACTATTTGAGCCGAACTAAACCTGTTCAAAGTCATCCCTTAATCTAGATGAACAATCAATAAAGTGGGCATGTTGCACTAATTTTATGAGCTCGGACTTCATTTTACTCCACACCAACACAGTGGTGACAAACTAAAGCCAGAGGGTCATAGTGCAGCTGTTTGAGTATTCATGCACCCAATGAGGGAACTGCTTTTACAAAGACACGAGTGGGTGAGCAGTAAGCACACAAAGTGATTGAGGGCCAAGGTCAGGACTCAGATTTAGCAAGGCCCCTCGCAGCCAACAGCTGTTCAAATCAAAATGGATCAGTTGTGGTTTATTTTCACACTAAGCAAGAAACTGGAGGAAGCTGGTTTGTGTGTGTTCCATTGATCAGGGATGTTAATCTTCTGAGGATATGTAGAAAGGTCCTTCCAAGGACAGGACAATAAAAAGGCTCTATTGATTACTGGAGCGTTGATCAATCGGTCCCTAGACAGATAACAAGCTGTACAAGGCTTGAGTCACAATAGGCTTTTTGAATGATATGGACTGCACATGTAGATCATTTATTATATTCCAACACCTTTAAGTGAAGCCTCCACATGAAATCTAGGATCAGTCTGATTTGTTGGATGTCTTGGCAGGTATCCTCAACCTACATATGATTACTCAAACCAGATTCCCAGACCCAAAGAGAATTATGCCAGACTTTGTAAAATCAAAGGGACAAATGGAGCTGCTGAGTTAGTCACTCTTATAGTCTCAAGGAGTCTCATCTGTTAATGCAGTCTTAAGAGGAGAGTCAACTTCATGACTAAAACGGCACAATTTGTAATCTTTCTTCAGCATTAGGAGGAGTAACGTTGCTCTATAGGCCTCAAGTGCATTGCTTAAAAAGCTGCTGAAACTTGCAAAATGGTTTATTTATTGGACAAATATAAAAGCAAATACATAAGCTGGGTCCTGTGGGTATAATAATCAAAAATCCAGAAATCACTCAAGAGTGCAAACCTGTCAAGGCCACTCAGTTTCACACAGTGTCAACACACTTCTCAATCTTGTAAAGTATTGACTGAATCCATATCACCACCAAAATCCTTCTTTGGTCAGAACCTGCATCCCCAGAAAATTACATCCATATGTTGTTTACTTTTGAGTTTTGCTGCTTAGAGAAAAGTAAAGCCAAAAACATTTGTCTTTTCGGTATTTATAATAAATAAAATGAAAAAAACACATTCCACTTTTACACAAGTTCCTTCTAATAAACACACTGTTGGAGTTATAAAGCAACGACAGAGCCTTGCTCTTATGAAACAAAAACAATGTCTGAATTTCATAAATGATATGATGTTTGGAGAGAAAATGTAAACGAGTGTTGTTCACTGTGGACCACACTTCGTGGGCATTTTGTGCATTCCTGCGCACTGTGCACCATTGGCTCGATAATCTGTCAATCTTTCCACCCAAGCTCCCTGACCCGCCCCTATTTCTGCATATCTGAGCAGTAATTGGTTATACCATTAGTCCCGAAAGAACCAATGGCCAATGGGACTTGAGGTTGACGTACCCTTTCCGGTGGAGCAGTGTCTCGCGCCTACAGTGGTGAAATCGAACGTCCCCGAGCGCACACAGCGTAGAGGAGAGTACGGCGCACGAGTCTTCGGAAGGGAGATAACGGTTTGTGTTTTTACCCCCCTCTCCACTCAAACAACAAGAACAAACCAAACCTGAAATTTTAGGGGGGTTCACAGAGTCTTCTGTTCAAAAGGAGGAGGGAAGCGAGGGATTGGAGACGCAGTTTTTTTTTCTTTTTCTTTTTCTCCCTTTCCTTAAAAGAGGATTTTGTGTGTTTTTTTGCGGTGGTTTGTTCTTCGCTTCTCGCCGCAAAGATGATGGTCGGAGAGGTCGAAGTGAAGGAGCGACCGAGGCCGAGTCCCGACTATTTGATGCAGTTATTAAATGAGAAGAAGCTCATGACCAGTTTGCCAAATCTCTGCGGCATATTCACACACCTCGAGAGGCTTCTAGATGAAGGTAAGCGGGAGTATACTGGAGTAACATGGGGATAGACACTGGGGAAGAGAGGGGAGGAAGCGTGACCACGGCGCAGTCCGGTTTCGGTGGGCGTCCCTGCTACATAATGTTAGCGAAACCCAGTAGCACATTATTACAATGGGGTACCCCGATATTGTTGACCGTGACCGGCACCAATAATAACGATTCCAACTTCTCAAAAACACAGCCTCGCGTTTAAACAGTCTCCTGTGTGAGTTTGCTTTACACTACAGCACAGCGGTGTGGAGTTTGCTGTGCTTTTGCTAGCGTTGGGCTTTCCTCGGAGTTTGTTACTGCACTCTTAGAGGCGACAGGACGAAAACTTTCTACCACTCACTTTGACCAGATAAAAAAAATACCACCTCTGTCGAAGTATCACACGACAAGATGTTCACATATCAGTTGTGAAAAAAACACACTTGTTTTGTCGGTCTTGAGTTTATTCACACGCGGATTCCACATGTTCCAAAGTGCAATTAGCTTTGGGGTTAGCCTCGTTTTCAGCTAGCGAGGTTGGGTGCGTTCCGACGAACTCTTCGGGAACCAAAAACGACGGCAATAAGCGTAGCGACGTGTTCAAAAAGGGACTTAACAAGTGGCTGTAATGTCTCAGACGTGTGTTTGAATACGTGTTACAGAAGCTCACTTCCTTTTTTGCTTCGACGCTTGTGAGTTGTTGCCAAGCGGCCGAGCTCTAAAGCACGGTGCTGGAATGTGTCTGCTTGTTGCCCAAACAATGGCCAGTGAGTTGCTGCTGCAGGGAGGAGGGCGAGTATGTGCTCAAAGATTAAACCAACCGTCTAACTTTTCCATTACAAAAACTCCTCATAATTGTCAACATAGCTAGTATAATGTTTGTCTTCCGTCGATTGTATGTTGTTTTTACTCTCGCTGCTGCGGCAATCGTCGTGTATATATATTTTTTACCAGTCAAGCTTGCGCTACCAAAACTGCGTCGGCTCTTTTCAGTGGCGTCGTCCCGACGGGATTGTCCACGTATGTTTATTTCCTAGCGTTTGTCACTCGTTTAGACACAAACACCGTTAAATCTTGATAGGATCAATATAACAAGCGGGTCTACAGCGTGAGGTTAGACCTATGGTTTATATAACTGATCTGGGGGCACTAGAGAGCGCCACAGTCCCCTATCACACTGTCCCCACGTCGTGTGTAGGATCGGATTGGTCACAATGACATTGATGGATAAGAATAATAGACGCCCTGTCTACCTTATATTCATAGGAGGAGTGAATTCTTCATAGATAGCAAAGGGTGCTTATTACTTCTTAGTTTCGGCTGCATGTCTGAGTTAGAAGGGCTCTCAGTATGCAGTTGCTAAACCGGTCTGCAAAGATTTTTTCTTTGCTTCCTTGATGGTTGATAAACAAGCTGGTTGAGCCACTGAGTGGGTTCTGAACTCTACCTCGCTACCCTCGGGACACTGAATTTCAATGTATCTTTAGAAAATAAAAACTTTAATAAAAGTTAAAGTTTAAGTCAGTAAGAGTTTAAGGGGGCAAACTGGTTGCCTATTTGTAACATAACTCTTTGCAAGAGCAAATTTTAGCATAATGTAAATGAATTTTGACTATTTGTTAAAATGAATAACATTGAATGTGATTTGAATAGATGGAAACATCTCAGGTCTTTGTTGGTGTAACAATACAAATAGGGTAAAATCGCATGCCACTTGAATAATTTGTGCACCAGTCATATCACAATGTTAGTATAAATTTGAAGTTAAAAAAATTAAAAACCCTGCCATTATCAAGAAATGTATGTTTTGTAAATTAACACCACTTAATGTACGCATTTGTTTTTGAAAACATCTTAAACCAATCCAGATTTATTTGGCAACCCAAAAAAATTACTTGTCTCCCCTATGTGAGTCCAGACCCAGTCTGCGACTGCCTGGTTTAAACCATAATATTTTTAGTGTAAAAAATACAGCACAGTATTATTGTGTATACCAAATAATATTTTGCTACACAAAATAATATTTGCTATATTTTAAGAGAGGTGTCTCCGTGGCATTTGTCTGACATCGCAGCCAAGTTAAAATTACTTTATACACCAACATTGCCTTACATGAGAGGCACTTTTTTTTAATTCTAGAAAAGCCTCTTTCGTTTTTTAATTCAGTTGGGAATAATGGGTGTGTTATTTTCATTTGGGTAGAGTCGGGAGGCAGGCTTGTTTTTGTTTTCATCTCTGCTCACTCTTGTCCTCTAGCCCCAAGTGGTAGATCATAATGGTCACCTGAATAGCAAAGACAGGGCACCTTGCGAAAAGTCTGTTTGCCTATCATTTACTTTAACAGCTCAGCCACATTGCTGTTGGCACATTGTATGAGGTAATTTGCTGATGCAAGTTTACCTTTTTTAATTGATTGAAAATAAAGGGATTAGATGGCATTAAACTTTCATATAAAAAAGTATAATAATATATAGGTTTAATCTAAATCCTCTGATCAGTGGTACAGAACATTTGTTTTCGCTCAGTATCGTCACGTTGCATTAATTTAAAAAAAACTGCGTTACCTGTCCGACTTGGGTCTAGTTTAGGAAATTTGCCACAGTCAGCTGAGATTTTGCCTTTGGTTGCAGTGGCTGTTAATGCTTTTAAGTGAACTTGGAGAAAAAGCCCTCAAAATGTGAAGCCTACCCAATGTCTTTTTTCAACTTTGGAAAAAGTAGATTTTGTAATTGACATTTTACATCGTCTGCCCTAAGAATGTAGTCTGTGCTACATTACATACAATAATTTTTCATTACAAGATAATGCTTTTTAAGCTGCACTTTATGTTTTTATAGCATAATGGAAACTGGGTTTTTTGGGAATGAGTGCTCTTAAACTATACTGTTCTATAACTTTTTTATGACATTTTTGACATTTTTATGCAGGACGTTCACATAGATGGATAAAACGTTCTTTCGTCTGGTGTTAAAGAAATCATGAGTGAGACACTTGTTACTCCCCAGTCACGGTCTCCCTCCTTTAAAGACACACAAATCTAAGGTTTACAGGGCTTTCCACAGCAACAATCCAAACTTTACCCTGCTGCCAGAAATTGCATGCGTGTGATGAAAGCCAGCTTAGTTCAGAGGAGGCCTGTCTGACTGTCTGATTCCTGTTAGGGGCCTTTGGTTTGCTCCATCTGCATGGAAGAGACAAGCCCTGATGTGATTTTTGGGGAAAATGTATGCACGTTAAAAGTATCAAACTGACCCCATATTGTGGTCCAATTAGATTTTTAACTCTTATTTTATTGTGTGGCATTGTGTGATCTATGTTGTTAAATGGCTGTAATTCCAAATAAAAAACATCCTTTTAATCGTTTTTAAAATTGTAGTTTGCATTGATAATTTTATAATAGATGAAATCGTTTTTTCGTGTCTGTGGTTTTTGCCATTACACTTCCTGTCACACGGAACAGATCCCATATGGAAATATTTAACTTGAGATATCATGGTGGAAATTACATTTGATGTAGTGTGTGTATAGAATGCTGCAAGATTATTCTCAGTCACTTCTGTATAATAATGAGAGAACCTTTGAAAACCAGATGCTACTTGAAAACATAGTGCTACTTGTGCAGAGATTGACTTCTAACCATTTGTCAACAGAAATTTAGCCGTCTTGTCTCAGGGGGGCAAAAGTGAATGTGTTTCTTCAATAAAATTACTTCTCTATGACAGTACTCTTTTAGGTGCTTAAATGTGACTGAATATCTGACATGCCCTCCTGTCAGACTTTTATCCACTTAATAAAAGCAAAAGCCAAAACCAACTGAATGCTTAAATTTCATTTCAACATTTCCATTTCATGGAGTACACTCGTCTGACAGCTGCATCCAGCCCACAGAGCATTTTGTGCATGTGTACACAGTTGTTACCATGGCCTAAGAAAGCCAACACCGCTGTTGTGTGTGCTGAGTTGCCCCCATTATCTTCAGTGGCATGTGTGCACAGACATTCATGCTACTTGGCCACTTTGTATGTATTCCCTCAAGGTCACTCAGACCCACTGACAGGCCCCCTATGAAATCCTCTTGCATTGCAGTTGTTCATCTCTCAGAGGTGACACCTGCTCTGGAGTCTTTTTTTATTTCTCTTTACGATCTGCCAGCCAACAAGCTGTTTCAAATTGCTATATTTTCTCTTGGCAGGAGGAGACAGCCCATATAACATCTAGAGATGTTGCCTAGTTGTGGAGTGCAAGTGCTGTTGTAAGGTAGTGAAGCATAGGACAAATTCAGGATATTTATTTTTTTGTTGTCAAAAAGTGTAGCAAATGTTTTATGGAGGAAGGAAGAGTCAGATCGACTGGAAAAATATTCCAATTCTTGATAGATTAACGGTAGATTAAATTGCACATTGTTCCATTGCACACTTAGTGGTGGAAAAGTATAGTACATCCCACCATAGCTTTTCAGTTTTTCATGCTCGCAGAAGCCCCTTTGCTAATACTCTTTGAGAGTGCTTGTTAGTCTCTGTGTGCTGTGATTTAACTGGATGTTCCCGGGAGAGCCGTCGGCATTTGGAGGACAAACTGTCTGCCGTCCGCCGTGGTGCCTTTGTAGGGAACTGGTCCTCTGGGAACAGCTGTTAAGAGAACAGATTTTGATAAATGGAGAATGCTAGAAGTCTTTGTCTCATGTTCTACCATCTCATAATTTGGTTAATATGTTTATGTAGTTTTACAGCTTACTGATGTAAGTAAAAGATGATAACCATTTGGCTATTTTGCTTAACCTTAGCAGCAGTCTGTATAATCCTATAGTTCGACCCTCTACGTTCCTCAGTACAGGGCTCAACCTGCACTCACCTTTGACATACAATCAATGTAGTGGCTAATAAGACTGAGCACTGCTCCCAAAGTAAGATGCTGCTGAGAGCCATGAAAGGGCTCAGATAAAGATGGGAATGGAAAATTACGGTTGTTTAGACAGGACTGTTGTTGCAAGCAGGAACCTGTAATACCCCCAGCCACATTACCCCCCCACCCCCATTCTATCCCAAAGCACCTCTTATTTGCTGGAATTTAATTAACCAAGAGCCATTCAGTGAGCTGGTTAACGGTGCTGTCGCCACCAGTGAGAAAGCAGAATTGCATGCTTTGTGCTGTCTCTCTCTGCCTCTCTTTCTCTGTCTCCCTGGTTATAAATTAGGTGGTGTCATTCGTCTAACAGAGTGAGGTGTAGAAGTTGTGGCAGTACCCAGCACTGCACCTATCCTGCAAACTTGTGTGAGCTTCAGCTCCTGTTTTAACTGCCAACCCTGCACCCACCTTGCTCCTCTGGCCCTGCCACAGAAATACCCCCTTCCCCCAGTCCCCACACTGGCTGTTTTATGATAAAGCCATTCAGCGACAGCCTGCGCTCTTATCTCAGGCTTCAATCCCGTGAGGGCTGGGGCCTCCTTATCACCGTTGACTCTGACTGGCCTCATGTCTCCATGCCCTACCCTTACTGCCTGGCTGGATATCTGGCTTGTCGCCAAAACTAAGTTTCCTTCCATTACTGCAAGCTGATAGACAAGACATTGCTAGAGGCAGTTTATATCAAGCCTTGCTTTCTTTCTTCCTTAAGTCTAAAAGCACGGCAACCTGGTTAAAATTAAGGGTGAGTAAGGTAACCAGATGCACAGTAAATTTCTCTGATGTACAGTAACTTGAATGCATGGTTTCTGTCAAAATAAGACTCATGTGTTTTTTTTATACTAAATAGTGATAATATTTTCTTAATAGTTAATGTCTTGTATAAAAACATCTACTGGAAGTAACGCCTCTTTTATATGGGAAAGGACCGTGGAGCAGGCAAGTTAGTGGTTTGTTTTCCCTCAAACAGACCTGGAGATGGAGTCATTTTCTTGCTGTGGTGACGAGAGGCCTGCTGCTCTTTTGCCATCTCCCACAGAGGTGGGTCTGTCTCTCAGTTGTCCTTTTAGTAATATGCATTGCGCAATGAATCATCACTTGTCATTGCATATTTGTGTGGATATGCAACACAGTAACGAGAAAATGTTCACCCCGCCCTGTTACATTCTTTGAGTTCTCCAAATAGCTGTGTCTTACCCCCTCGCTCTAAATAAGGCCCCCCATTCACAGGCTGTTTTTCCTTCTCTTTTTTAAAAGTCTCTCAACAGACACAATACAGTATCTAACAATTGCATTTTTCTCAGGCGTCATATCAGTAAAATTTTCTCTGTTTCCTTCCCCATTTTTATCATAGAAAGGAGGTGAAAAAAATGATCTGAATGCTCACTTTGTTCCTTTCACTCGCCCACCCTTCTGCATTCATTTTCACTCCTTTCAGAGGAGGAATGGCAAGTGAGCGTTGGCAGCCAGTTCAGGAATTTTTTAGAAGAAGCACAGTCAGAGCACTTAACCTCCAGCCTGGTGTTTGTGTTCTCCACACACTCTTTCATTTTAGCACTGATTAAGGTGAAAGTTATCCACACCGAGGCATTAGAGCATCTATTTTGCTTTAAATATCTAGAAATGTTGAAGGCATAATTTGACAAGTTTTTTGTACCATGGACAACAATAACAAGCTTCATTTCATTAGTAGGAAAATATTAAGTAAAGTAACATTTTCCTAATTTTCTGACCGGCACCCTGTCCCATTTTATTGATTATGTCTTTGCAACCTTTTCTAAATAACTTTTTAGTCAGCCTGTCAGTGACTGATAAGAAAAGGATTTGACAAAAAAGCACAGGGCAGTGAGACTGTATGTGTCAATGTTCACTTCTAAATGTATATATTTTGATACATGTATTTTCCACAGAGACACTTTTTCAATCCAATATAACCCGTATTTCCTCTTTATAAAGATGTGAATAATCATTTAATAATTATTGACATGAATATAGACTCACTCAAAGTAACAACAGGATTGTGTGTCTGTGTAAAGGTGATTCCCTTCAGCATCACAAATCTCTCCTCGTGTGTGAGAAGTACTGACAGATTACCGCTGTCACAGAAAAGTCTTTGCCATTTGCAGTGGTCACATTACTAAAGTCAGCTATCAAGCGTGTGGATAGGCTGAGGTTGCAGTATAGTTGTTACTGAAAGAGACAAGATCCCTGTCGAGGCAACTCACCAAGGCCTTGGATTAAACGATTGATTAGTTAAATTGATTCACATTTTCTGCTGTTCCAGACCACCATGGAGTAACATTTCCAGCAGAAACAATGATTAGATACAGGCGTTATGTCAAAGTCAGTTTTACCTGCACCTGAACCTGAATCCAACCTTATCCTAACCCTTAACCTCTCATTGTTATGCAAGCTTGTCTTAATTGTTTGTACAATATATTATTTTATTTATTTTTAAAAAAAAAGATATTGTTTCATATATTTTTTGTTTTTTTTTTTCATTTTTTTATTTGTAATCCATTCTAACAATTTGTGTCATTGCTTTAAAAATCGCTGTACAAAAAAGTTTTTTAACAGTTGAGAACACACATCACCATATATACAGAATTTATACTGTTAATACTGAATTTGATACAAGACCATCAATGTGCTGCCTTATACACATAGATTGTTTTAAGGCTTAGATCTCACTGCTGTTTCACTCAACACACCTTTCCTGATGTCAAATGTAAGGATGGAGGTTGCCGAAGTTAAACCAAAGAATTATGAAACGTTGTCACCTGGTGTGCATTATAGTGAAGTATGCCTATTTTAGCAACCCATCAATGGCAACTGACCTTATTTATATATTAGCCAAGCACCATCCTCCTTCAAAACATACGATCAGTCTGCATTATGGTTTGCACCCCTTACCTTGGTGTCTCACTAGTTAGTCTGGCCGATAAATCAAGGAGGAATAATTTACCTGTCCCTCAGCAGCCGGTGTTGTTTTTGTGAGGCTTGGAAAGAGCAGACAGTGCTGCCATAAAACTTCCCCAAAGGCTGCAGAATGTGAAGTGCCATGATATTGAGATTCGTCTCAAACATTTTTCCAACCAACACAGAGTAATATGAACTTCTGCAAAAACAATTTTTGCTTCTCACTTGAATCTCTACAGCTTCTTGCCCTTTAACAGTTATTGATGATTATTAATCGTTTGCTAAATGAATGGTCAACTAATCAGTTAATCAGATTGAGTGATTTTTCAATAACTAAAACAAGATTTCAGATTTTTCAGCTTCTTAAATGTGAATATTTTCTGGCTTTTGTGCACCATATAATAAACATTAAAACGAAATAATTTTGACACAGAAGAACATCTTCATTTCCAGTTTGAGAAACACTGACCAACATTTTTCAACATTTCTCATATTTTACAGACCAAACAAGGAAATAATGGACAGATTAATCAATAATGCTAACAGCTTCAATGAAATTTTCATGTCAATATTCATGGTATAGTATATCAGTTCCTCTTTTTGCTCTTTTTGTTGTATTGTTGAGAATACAGTGGAATCCTCAGTCACTCTTTTTCAAAGAGATGTTTTTATTTATGATGTTTATTGGCTCAAATTTTATGCATAATTTGTATTAATACTTCTTTTTTTTTAGAAATGTGGCATTTCAATTGTAGGTTTGGCTGCTGATATTATACACTGATAAAGTAATTTCCAATGCAGCCAACAATTCCTGTACATTCTGTATACTCCTGTAAAATGCAGCTTAATCCATGTCTTTGTATCTGTAAATTAGTTTTAAAGTAGCCTGCCGTCACTGGGAAAAGTGTGGTATTGGATTGGCAATAACGCAACAGTTTGTATTTTTACCCTGTACAGGTGTTGTTCCACTAGGTTTGCATCTTGAATGCAGATGGTTTCATAAAGAGGTTTACTGTTGCAGTTGTCCAGTTTGAAGTGTGAAAATCTGTGGTGTATGGTGGGATAGCACAGAGAAAGTATGAATAATAATTCAAACATTTGCAAATATTTTTCTTCTCCTAATGGGTGTTGCTCACAAATAGAAGCACAACTGAATAAAGTTGCCATGTGACAGCAATTTTCCTGTTCAGACTGACAAAATGGATCTGCTGTGTTACATCAGTGTGTTGTGTGCTTGTCAGTTTCTGAACCACTCTGTGAGATGCCAAGGTTGATAAATGCATGCTTTTGTAAGTGCAGTGCACTTTAAGCTGGCACATGTGGTGGCTATCCACTATATAGCAAGACAACAATATAAGCACTGATGTGCCATGCTGTGTTAAGTACGTATTGACAATAAAATGTTGCAGCCATTGAGTGCTTTTACTGTGTTCATGCACACTGAAAGGGCAGGTAAGGAGTGAAAGCTGGTGTGTCAACCTGAGTTTTGTGTTTATATCTGCACTCATTGAAGCTGAAGCCATTTTGCTTTATAAATGTGTAAAGTGCCTATGGTTTCACAGGAAGAGACTATAAAATACACACTTATGTGCTAATATACATGTGCATCAGTACTAACTACCAGAACAAGGAAGAAAGAATCACAACTCACAGAGGGGGTGTCTGACTTCAGTCACTCTTTAGAACACCCTTACTGTAAAATATCTTGACATAGAAAAAGGAAATTGGCTTTTATATTAATTTAGTGCATGCATAACTTAAAGGTTATCAACTCGAACAAGTCTATGCAATTTAAAAACATACTGCTAAAGCAGGTTTGCTTCCTGCTTGTAGTGATTGAATGTCTGCTAGTGTGTAGGAGGACTCAACCTCAACCTATTCAGCATTATTTTAGTGTCCCTGACACAGTTACACACAGTGACTGTCTAGACTTAGTAGAATTACATGTGTTGCACAGTTGTATTTTTACAGTGGCTGTCTGCCATGCAGTCTTGTGCTGTGATGTAAAACATGATTTGCTAAGCATAATTTATGCCCATGTGCTGTATGCCCAAACAAAAGTGACACGAGTAGCAGCCCATGAATAAAGGGCCGTACAACTGCGATTGAAACAGTCGTCACTGCTTGTCTGTTTGTGGTGAAGCTTAAGTCTGTCTGTCGTCATCAGTGCAGTGCTCAGGAGGAGATTACAGAGCAGAAACAATGGGTGGTTCTGTATGATTAGGCTTTAATTGTTTAAACAAAAAGTCCGTTTAGCACCATGTGTGACATAGGAAAGACTGGCATAAAAACCTACCGATAACTGGCTGGAAAGAATGTGCCTTCTGTATGAAAGGGTGAGTGAACATGAGCCTCATCCCTGCTCAGTAGATTGATTGTGTTCGCTGAAAGGAAAAAGGCAAGCAAGGCTGCCTAGAGCGAGGGGCGGATGGTTAGTGTGATAAAGAACAGTGGGGGGAGACAGAGGAATTCCTATGTGATGTGAATGAGGTCATCTGGTTGGTTATGAGGAAGGTCCATAACCCCTCCCTCAGCTCCACACACCACCCTCCTGTCTCCCCCAGCTAATGATAACACAATGGTTTTTTTGTGCTTTAGTTGGCCAGATGCACACATTGGGTCATTCCTATCAGGTCACACACAAGTGCTGTCTGTCAAATAAGGCCTCTGCATTGCAATGCAATTCCACATTGTATTTTTCACTTGCTTTATTAGCTGTTTATACCCTCATTATCACTATTGCAGTGGACAAGTGATAGTGAACACAACTTGTAGAAGATTGTTTTTCTTGTATTATATTTTGTTATTTTTATTAAAGTGTAATGCTTCTCAAACATTGGACTTTAGGTGAACAGATGAATGCTCATGCAATTATTTATTTGGCCTATTCTGTATAATTTGGTACCCATATATTTACAAGAATCACAAGTAGTAAACAGACACAAGCTCCTAAAAATACAGATTTCTTGACAGTTTTGAAAATACACAACCAGCTGGCACAGTTAAACTGTTCCTCTCCTCCTTTTACATGTGGCTTTGCTACACTTGGGCCCTAATTTCCACCATCACTGCAAATTGTCATTATGTGGGAATACTGCCCATAAAAGGTTCACAAGGTGTTGCTTTATTGTCGTCTCGGATAAGATTACAGCTGCTGCTCCTGTCTGTCTGACATACATGTTTTACCAAAGAACGTGCCATGGCAAGCTGACTGAAGACGAGCACAGGAATTTAGTAATGGAGCAGACTCAAGTTGGAGTTAGACTCAAATTGCTGTAAATATTTGAAAAATTAAAAAGTTTTTGATCATATGTGTTTTGTTGGTGACATAATTTGTTGTTGATGCTACTTGTCCTGTAGGGTAGGTTAAAGACAGCTGGGGATGGACGATGGTCTGTAAATGCAGCAGGTGTTGACATCAGTAAGGTGCCATGGTACCAGATGTTGTTGACACTTTAAAGTGACTAATAGTCTGCTAGGTGATGGAGATCTCCCTCTGTCCCTTCTGATCCTTCTTTTCCTTCCCTACTTCCACGCTTGTCTGTATTTGTCTGACATGAGTTTAGGCTGTTTGTGACGGGAACTCTTCCTGCAACTTGATTTTTATTGAGTGTCTGACATTTTCGATAATCCACATCTCACTTCTATCTCCACTCGTCCTCCCTCATCACCATGTACTGTATAAATTACCTCCCAACATATATTAATATTTTTATGCTATTTTGCCTTCTTGCTTGTGTAGTTACTGTTTGATGTGATGTATTTACATTGTTTTCATGTTGTTTTACAAATGGGAAAAAAACTGTATCTATTATCCTGTAGTAGTGCAGTTTTCCTGGCTTAGTTTTTTACCTATTTATTTTACCATAATGGCTCTTGCTCTCATCCTCTTCCTTACTCTCATTGTCCTTTTCCTCCTCCTGTTTCTCTATTTTTTTCCTCACCTTCTCTTCTTCCATTTGTTTCTTCCTTTGTAGTGCCTCTTTCTACTTGAATATGAGTATGTGTGGCAAAAATCCAGCTGTGGGGCAACATTGCCTCTTTCATGTGACCACCAGTGGTGACATTAAAGGCCCACAAGGTGGTCTGTCAGTTTGCATCAGCCCTGCTCTCACTGTCTTGTACCTAGGACATTAGTATGTGCACAGCTTTCTACAGTCACTCTGAGGCTAAAATGTTAGTTTATAGAGAACAAGACTGCATCTGTGATTGTGCACATGTGTATATCAGATCCATTAAGCCTTCACATTCAAGAGCTTAATACACATCAATGTGTGAAGGCTTAAACATAGTGGAAGCTAGGTTAATGATAAATGAGTCAGTGAGAGGGCTGCTTCTCTATTTGTTTTCTTCTTATAACACTAATCTTCATGACATTTGGACCCAATTTTCATGTCCCCTCCAACCAATGTTTCCACTATATTCAGATTATTGGAACACTACTGAAATTTCACACTATCATCAATGTCAATTTTTCATTAATGATGGTCACTCATAACTTGAGCAATGAGCAAATGAGCACCAAAATTAAAAGACAAAAATTACTACTTTAATGTTGTTATTATACCATTTCTGATAAAAAAGGAATCCTGGAGAACCACTGGCTCCAACATCTTTGTTTTGTCTTTATTTTATAAACAGAATTGATGAGCCATGTTAATATCTAGAAGCACATCAGGCACCAAGAGATTTTCAGCTCAGCTCAGAACATGTTTTGTTTAATGCCTCCCCATCCAGATGTAACACATTTATTGCATGTTTAATGTAATATGAAAGTGGCTGTTTGAACTGGTAAGATTTAAAATACTATGCAAAGTTATTAGGGAATCACCAGCTTTGTTGTTATTATGTCAATGAAATCCTGCCATCATTGGCATCAGGATTGGAAAGATGTGACTGAAAGTTGGTCTTGCATATTTGCATGCTGTCGATGTGTTTAATTCAGTCAACATGTGTAGGTAATGCACACCCTTTTCATTTCTCGACCTTAACTAGTAGGACAAATACATGTTTTGCCGATAACGTTAATTAGGGTTCCACTCAGGAGAGCCAGGATCTTGGTATTGTTCAGTTGTAAGGATTGGTCACACTAAATACTTGACACTTTAATCTGTAGAGGCTGTTTTTTTTCTGAAAAGTATGTTAATTTAGAAATGCATACATGTTTCTTGTATTTTCTGGATCTGATCTAATAAAGTGATGGAAGAATATACTTTTTGGTCATTAGGGCATTGCTCAAACAACAAATCTAATAGTGGTCTAAGACTTTTTTGACAGTATTGTACTGTAGATCCTGGATGAATGAGAAAAAGAACTGCTGCAAAACACAGTAGCAGCTGTGATGTGAGTCTGTGTTGTCATACCCTGGGACAGCTACTGAGTGGCTGTTGGACTGTAACTTAGGTGGTAGATACAAGTCCCAGCAGGCCCCGTCCCTGTGGATGAAACAACAGCTGACACAGACGCACACTTTATGTTACTTGTTTGTCTTCCTGCTTTTGTGACACGCATTAATCTCAGGATTTGCTTTTGTTCAGCATTACACATTATCACATTAAATGCATCACTGTCACATGTAATGGCACTTGCTAAATTACTTCAGGGTGAATGACAAGCAAACTTCACAGGATGACACACATTTTAGTTAGCACCAGAAAGTAAAAATGTCTTGATTCACAAGTACTGTTGGTAGAAAATTAGCTGTTAACTGACATAAAAAGGAATCTGTTTTTGGTAGCCTGTTGTGAAGATAAGGAGAGGGCTTGATTAATCTTGTCAGTCAAGTTTGTGGTAAACTTGTTTTTTGTGTGTGTCATACTGAGATGAGTTTCAATACAATATACACCTCATGTCTGTTAATAATGCTACCATTTAATAGTTTGAGATTACCTAGTATACTAAATCAGGTCCTATGTAACCAATTAATCACATTTTCAGTGATAACATTTAAGATAGTTGAAGGATGGCTATGTACACACACTTCTACTTTTACTGTCCTGAAAACAGTTTCTCTTACTCTAGCTCCGTCTGTTAGAGAAAATAGGATTGCAAATTTTAAAAGTTGATGTAGCGCAGTTTTCTGTTCGTCTCTGTCTCTTTTTGGGATGCATCAATTCTTTTCCTGCTGTTATCAAGTGACCTCATTCCCCAATATGGAGACAGTGAAAAGGATTTTGTTGTTCCTCATTCTGTCAACCCCCCATCTATGATGTATTAATAAAGAGTTTTTTCTTTTTTTTTTTTTTAAATCTGTTTGTTGACATTAATAATACTGCAGTTCTGGCTCTGACTCCTGCTGCTTCCATCTGTTCCTCACCAAAAATCACAAGAGTCACAACTGATCTATGGATTTGCCCAAGATTTACAGTTAAAAGTGCAATCCCTGACTTCTGTCTTTGTGTTGCCCTTTAGCATTTTTTTTAAGTAAGACAGAAATGACCAACTGAATAATCACTGCTTTATCCTGATCTAGTTTGAACCTTTACAGATCCACAGAAATTGCTACCTGCATATTTAGATTATTTTTGAAGACATTTGTATTTACAAAACTGATATTTTATTGCACAAACACCCAATGTCAAGTTTTTTTTTAGCTGCAATGATCCTCCCTCACTCCCATCTTTTCCATTGGTTCTGAGTATTATGGTTTCCTTAGTTACTGGGGTGGGAACAGGAAGCACAGAGCATGTTATCGTCTCAGGGCACATGGACAGTCAGAGCTTTTCCTTCCTTCCGCTCTCGTTTCCTTTTCTGACAGCTGGACCTTTCCTGGCATTGTTGCCTGATGGAGGGGGAGATGTGTGTGTGGGGATGGGCATAGTTCAAATGCTTTTCATAGATGAAAAGTCGTCAGCTTTTTGGTCACCCCTTTGAGGCATAGATTTGTCAATACATCAAGAAGAGTCATTGGTGTCTACTGACAGAAAATGTCAATGCTTCTAAAACCCCCTCCAGGTAGATTGTGAAGGACCAGGATACCCCACATTTTCACAGACCTCCAGGACAATAGTCAAAAACAAATGGGGCCTTTATTCCTTAAAATGTACAGAAGCACGTCCCAGCACCATGCATCCTGACTACCTCATCCTGTTTTTCTTCCTATACCTTATCTTGTAGTCTCACATCTTGTTGAACTCACAGCATGCATCCTGTGCTCTGCTTTCACATAGCATCCCCTTCATTGTTGTGCAGTTTGTAGGCCTGCCACCAAGTGTGATTGCCTGCCTGTAAAAGTTTGACTGAGGCCTCATTGAAAATGTGCTGTGTTTCTGGAAGTACATGGTGTGTATATGTATGTGTATGTGTGTGCGCATGACAAACTGAACATAGAGTTAAATGGTTTACAGAAAATTGCGAGATTCTTCAGTAGCACAGCATTGCTCTGGTCTCAGCTCATGTGTTTGCTTGATTTCACTGGCAAGAAAAGTCTGTGAAATTAGTTCCCATGAGATACAGAAGAATCAACAATCTATTTGGCTGTGTTTCTTTGTTTGAGCGTTGAATGAGTGTTATGTTCATACTAATTAATCAACTAGTTTTGACTGCACCTGTCATAACTAAGCATCCTTTTAGTATGCATAGAATTGTACAAATCAGGATTTTGGAATCCATGGAACTATGAGCTGCTGCTCTTCCTTGTATTGTAGCTCAGTTGAGGCAAGATGTTTCCTTTTTTGACCAAGCACATGTTCAAAAATTTGTTTAATCAATTTCAGCTCCGATGGCCTCTCTTAAAGGCACCCTGTTAAATGACTATTATGGTGCAGTCAATTTAACGCTACATATTGCTCCCCCTTTAGATCGCAGAAGCAGCAGTAAAATTACCTATCTTTGCTTGGTATTGTAGTCTGTCTCTGCATTAGTGTGCATTAGGCTGTCTGTTTCAACTGAGCTAGTGTTGCAACTTTTTTAAAAAGTGAACCTGAGGAGAGACGAGGTGTTTGTACAGAACTCTAACTTCTGCTGTGCTCGATTAGACTTTTTTGCAATCATTAAATAATTAGCAATATTATAAAACTACTTATCCCATTTCTGTTAACTACCACACTAGCACTCCCTGTTGCCTCCTGAACAACAACTGTATGCAAATGAAAGAAAACAGTTTTTTAGCTTTGTACCTTGCTCTCTCACTTTGAACTTCATTCTTCCAAGGTGCGAGTGTGCACACCCACACAAGATTCACTCCACGATCCTGTCGAAAGTCAGCACATGCAGAGAGTAATGAACGCTGGCCCCTCGTGGCAGCCATTAAGAGTAAGCCATTATGGTTTAGTATTGAGCCAGCCTCCTCTGCCAGTTTCACCTCATCATATGGTATAGACCCCACTGCGTGCACAAAACTGGCACTCCCATGGCTCATTGAGCTGCCAGTGTGCCCCCTGCAGCACACACTCCCATAATGCAGTTTCACATCATCAGATGATGATCCCTCGTTCTAATTTTAGTCTTAGGTCTTAATAGCTTTGCAGATACTGCCAGAAACAGTAATTTCAATGCTAAGCTCAGGCTGGAATAGTATTGTGATGTGCTTCAGAAGGGTAAGACAAGGTTAGGCTTAGGCTTCTATTCTTTTTAGGAACCATGTAATGATCTAACCTATGAGTTAACCCCAACAGTATTGATCATCTTGACACACCTTTAGACATTTTGTTGTTTTTCCTCATTCTAACAGCAGTTAAAGCATTTGGAAGATGCCATCTTGGTGATCTTGCTGTCTAAAGATAAAGATCTTCTATGACACTGCTTTTTTTAGCCTCTCAACAGTTTTTTTGGATGAGATTGTCACACTGTTAATCATATTCTCAAACTTGCATAACTCCTGAGGCCTCCATTAACTCAGACTGCTTTGAGCCACATTATTAAATATAATTTTAAATTACAGTCTATTGTGATATTTTTGCAAGTATGCATTCCATTTCTCAAGTATATTCAGTCCGCTTTGTCCCTGTATATCATCATTTCCCCCCTTTTGTCACCCCTTCATCTCTGTCTTTGCATTGCCTTCCCCCCTTTCCTCTGCTCTGCCTGTTTTCTTTGTTTAATCACCAAGCTAACAGGCTATGTCACGTTCCTATAACACACCATCACTATTGCTGCCAGCAACCGCA
This sequence comes from Brachirus orientalis, assembly GCA_016785285.1. Taxonomy (NCBI): domain Eukaryota; kingdom Metazoa; phylum Chordata; class Actinopteri; order Pleuronectiformes; family Soleidae; genus Brachirus; species Brachirus orientalis. The sequence goes on along the minus strand of JAFBJR010000096.1, from coordinate 2,211,537 downwards.
GAAAGCCACATACAGGTTGGCACTTATTCCCCTTCCTACATGCACTCACAGTGACAGCTCCAGAAAACATTGCATTTGTCACCGGTTATGATTAATGGCTTTGCTGATTGCTGTTCTTGGCCATAACCACACCTACACATTCTGATTTTAGCATACATACTCTCAGGGGTTTGGCCAGAATAGAGGAGGTAAACAGTGCCTCCAAATTGTCAGTGTGCACATCAATGGGGATGTGTTGAACTCAAGTGTTGATTTGATAGTCTATTGAGTTAATTTGTTGTCACTATTTTCAGTGAAAGTTTATTAAAAAAGAATTTTAGAGAAAGCATTTTTTTATTTAAATTAGACATGACTGAAACATGCTACATAGTCACATTCATTTTCTTTCTCATTTGTGTTATAAATTGTTGTGATAATTGTGATGATTCAAGTACAGCTTTCCAGCACTGGTCTCCACTGCAGATCTCCACTGTCATCTTTAAATTAAATTTAAGCATTCATCTATCTTTTAATTGTGTAATCTCTGTTTTTCCTTTCTTTTTCACTGAGCTAAACATGATGCAAAGGGTAGTTAGGTAAGGATGCAAGAGAAGTTTGTTTCCCTCATTTTCCATTTGTTTTACCAGGTTTTTCTCTGAGGCGGTTTCCCTTCTCTTTCTATATGGAGTGTTATTTCTGTGGGTTCACACTCTCAAGGGATCCCTGCCTACAAACACAAAAGCTCATTAGCTTGTGTGTGTGGTGCTTGTTTTAATGTTTATTTTGGTGTTTGTTTCATATTGTGTTTTTATATGTGTTATATGTTCTTACATTTGTGTTGGCCAGCACATTCCTGTCCATTGATGGACCATAGATTAAAGTTGTCTGTGTTGTTATCCATGTGTGGGTTTTCAGGCTGCTTTAGCTCATTATTGAGGACCACGGAGCGTAACTTGTTGCTCTCAGGGAGGTAGCTGGGTGGAGGAGAAATGTGAACATATATTCTTAATTTTCACCATGGACAGATATTTTACTGCTACTGTTACTTAAACCTTGTTTAAATTTTTTAATTATAGAATGCATTAACTGTTCATTCATGTTTTTTGTGAAAAGCTCACTTACCATTTACCCATGAGATAGCTGTGTGTCTGCAGGTGAGGGTTTTTTTTCCTGTATTTTATTACTTTTTTCACCTGACTCCAGGTGAAGATCCAGAAACCTTGTTATGCCAGTCGTTTACTTAGTGGCCTATCTACTTAAAGACCTGCCGCTGGAGCTTTTTACCCAGCCTGCCTTTGGAGAATCACTGACACACAGCATAAATCTCACCCACTGGCTCTCAGCGAATCGCATCGTCATTTCTGTCTTGAGCCATTTAGACCCCTTAACCTGTGGGCCAACACTTATATTCACATTATGTAAGGGTTAAGAACTTTGTGGGTGAATCACTACAAAGCTGAAAAAAGTTACTAATCTGAACCATGTTGAATTTGACAATTGACAAAGACCCTATTGGATAAATATATAATGTAACAAATATGTTCAAATGTTCTCAGGTCCAAGTTTTCACAATACCCAGTAGCCATATTTATACTGAACTGCATCTTCCTGGTCATACTGGCTAAAGTGAATGTTTATGAGTGCAGTAATGGGAAATAAAATCATGTTCTGTTCTCCTTGGTATTGCTACTCCTCCCCTACCCCCCCCCCCCCCCCCCCCCCCACGTCAAATTTTCCCCCATGTTACACACCTTGTAAGCTCTGTAAGGAAACCCTTTCAGATAAGCAGGGACAAAAAACAACAACAGTGAAACCCAATGTAAGGTGCAATGTAATAATAAAAAAGCTGTTAAAATATCTGTTTTCTCCTATATAAAACTATTTTGATGTGACCGAACATTAGTGAACATTAGTTCATTTCCTTGTGACAAACTGCTGAAGAAAAGGTACAATCAACAGCAACTTTACCCTTAGTGTGCTTTAGATATAACATTATATTTATTGTGTTGAACTGTGATAATCCACATTTTTTTCAGTTTTAAAATCTTTTGGTTTTTCAGGTAAATTTCAGACAAATTTAGTGTTGCCACTGAATAATAATAAAATTGATTAATTTTAAAATAACTGACGGGTAGATATATTGTAATAAATGTGTTTTTTTTCAGCCTCATAAAGGATGTTGATATTAAGGTGTACATGTTCTTCGTGCAACTGTTTGAATCTGATATTTCAAACCTAAACCAGGTATTTTCCCTGTAAGAAATGAAATACATGCATTGTTATTAGCTGCACTTTAGTACAGCATGCTCATTAACGGCACAGAAATAGTTGGAATCAGAGAATTGTGCATTACAGGCCTACTATTAATTCAAAGATTAGGAAGTGAAAATAAGACAGAAGCACAAAGAAACATCTTTTTTCTCTCACAAGGAGGGAGGAGGAGAGTGAGACAGCTGTAAGTTGACGATAAGACTAAGAAATGCATATTTTTTCATGGCTCTGTCACCCCACTATTGCACACCATACTTTGGATTTCTGCTTTAAAAGAAACCCCTGTCTTTCATATGCTTGGCCTGCCAAACCCCTTAACTGTTGAAGTGGAGTGTCGTCTTGGATAAAGTTGTCTGTGCCATGAATAAAGGGCAGGAATGCATGAAACGTCCAAATCCTTTCACTTGCAACGGGCACCCTGGCTTTGTGATTTCTAAAGTGTGTTACTCTTAAGTGAAAAGGCTTGTTACTTGCCTGAGTCCTGTTTCATGCAGCACCAGCACAATCCATCTGTGAATGTGATTGCTCCCATGTTGTAGACGAACGGCCACATTTCATATGCCTTTATTTACCTTGGCTTTCTGCTCAAATCATTAATAAGTATAAGTGTATGCAGATACAGGATTCTCAAAACTGTTAGTTTTTTTAACCTCATATTTAATAGGGGAGAATAATTTGGTCTCAGCTAAACATTTGATGTTTTGATGTACTATTAAGAAGGTGTTGAACTCAGTCTATCTTGGGTACCAGATATCATCAGCCTAATACCAGGCATCACAAGGCATCTAAAGCTGCTTTCCTCATATAAATCTGATAACACTCATTACTCACCCATTACATGAACAGTTCTGCTCTGCATGGTCAGAGGATGTTTTGCTGTGTGTTGCAGTGTGTGAGGATAAAGCGGTTATGGAGCACGTCTATTTTTGGGCTCTTAATGGACTTGTTCCCATTCTCTGGCAGGGCAGGTCTGCAGCTGAATGATCTTCACCAGTCTTAAACCTGATTACATCTTCTCCTTCTGGACTTCTTCATTGTTATTAATTTTGCAATCTGCTCTCTTTTTCTCCCCCTCTCTGGCTTATCTCTGTGCTCTCTGCCTTTGAGCTCTCCTCTCCTTTCCCCGATGTTTGTCCTCATGCTACATGCTGTTTACGGTCATTATGTCACGTTAGACGATAGGGGCTGCAATGGGCTGCAATGGCTGTAAATGATCATACTTACATTTTTAGATTTCATTTTGCTTCTCAAAAAGTCCCAAACCTTTTTCATTTGTTTTGTCTATTTTATTATTTTTTACATTAGGATGGATAAATAATTAAAAGCTTTGCTATAGAGTGATGTAGAATTCTTGATGGCTGACGTGTTAAATGATCCAATTTAAATTAGCTCAATACTAAAGTCACGCAATGGCATTTGAGAAAACTACAACTAATAAGGAAAGGCCTTGAAAATCCCAACACAGTCCACTGACCTCCCCATTCTGGATTCTTTCCTTTTGTTTTTCTTTTTTTTTATTTCTTTATTTTTCTGTTCCCAAAGTTAAGAATGGAGACGACACTCAAAATCCCGCTCTCCAGTCCCCACTTACTCCCATGCTCTTCAGCTCCTCACCACCTACCCATTCAACATACATGTCTCTGCATTGCCAAGCTCACAAAAGATAAGAAGAAATGGTTTCTTCATATGCCACCATCGTTTAATTTTTCTCTTTACAACTTGAGAAGGAAGGGCAGAAATTGAGAGAAACAAAAAGGAGAAGGACAAAATGAAACCTGTTAAGTTACATTGAGGCAGAAAAGAGCTGTGTGAGTTGAGAGGAATAAAACTGCACTCTGCTTGCTCAGCACTGTGATTATTATTCTTCCTCTTTCCTCCGTCTTTGTCTCAGCAAATCGTCTTCCAAGCTGTCCTCGCAATCCTCAAGGTCGATTTCTTCATTGTCCTTTCCACACATCTCAAATGAAAAAATTAAAGTGATAATATCCTGTCTCGTGTGTGTGTGCTATGCATGAGCATGTACTTGTGTATGTGTGTACAGCCATCTTCACAGGTAAATAAGACAGCTCTGACAAGGGTGGGTGTGGTGTTTGCTGAGTCAGTTTGCTGGTGACACACTGGCATTGAGCTGAGAGATGGCTGAAGGGGAAAGAATGGGTGACTTTACCACTTTCCATTCAGCGGTTAAACATACATTTAGATTAAATATGTGGTCTCGGGCTTATATATTCACAGATTTTCAAATATTTTAGATTTTTGCCATCCAGTCCCAGAGTTGTGACGTTCTCGGCTATAGCTTTTACTGATTCAGTCAGCTGTCTTTTTCCTCTTTTGTCTGTTCTTCCCAAGATAGTAATTCTTCTTTTCCCATCCTCCCCTCTGTCTTACGTACAAAATCAGCCTTTTTTCTGCTGTGATGGACAGCTAGACAAATGATTTTTTCGGTCATGCAAGGCAGGGGGTAATTTTTAGGTGAGCATAAAACTTCACAAAAGACTTGGCACGCTCAAATTAGAGGTTGTCAAATGCTGCATGTCTCTACTCATTCCCCAGCACGGCCCCCTTATGTTAATGTGACATTTATGTAACAGGAAATGGAATCAGAAGGAGGAGGGGTGCTGCTGGTTGGTGGGTTGCATTGTCACATCTACACACTTTTTAAATTTTCTTGTTTCATCTAAAGAATTAATGTTCCTAGATACACCATACTCATACATACATATACACAGAGTATGTGAATATTTCCATGGTTTAGTTCATATTTTGCTTTTTAAATAAAATACTATGTGTGGAAAATTTGATTTTGATTATAACTTACTTCCTGTACTCATCTATCCTAGTCTCCTGGTCCCACATTTCATACATGATCTAAATGTGGCCTGTTCTCAGTTACAGCTGATGTAATCGGACCACTGGGCTGGATACTTTGAGAATGAATGTATCTTTGGAGAGTAGTTGTGTGGACTTGAGTGTGGTGAACTTGCATGTTTTGGGGAGGAGTCACATTGGGCAGAGTGTCCTGGCTCTTGTTTCCATTGTGTCCCACAGGTTTTGTTCACTAAGCTGCAGGCCAGATGTACAATATGTGTGTGTGCGCACTTGTCAATGTTCATGAGCTCATCAATCACACATTTTTTAAGCTGTTATCAACTAAGGTACTAAGGGAAAGCATATTCTATGCTTGATAAGAAAGCCCTACCAAAATTTCCATGATTTAATATTCTTTCATAATCTCTTATTAGTGAGGTAAATACTAAAACCTGATTGTGATATTTTGACTGAAATTTTGCATCAGTGTAAGGATGAGACAGGCAGGTCAGCCCCACTTTACCTTGAGCTTCTGTAATTGAATGTCAGGTTTCTTAGTAAGTATTTATACAGAACTTTCAAATGCCCAAAAGTCTCATAAGAGATAGAATGATGTTTGACATCTACCACCACTCCACATAAGACTCACCATACCTGGAGGCAAGACTATCCTTACCATTTTGTTGCTGTTTATCCCTCACCTTGCCCTTGTTTAATTTAGCAATGGTATGGCTGTTAAGTTTCCCGTACTTTAACAAACATGTACTTTAACAAAAATTATAGTGTTTCTGCACTGTTTTTTCATTATAGACCTGTCTGCAGTGCATCAGTTTGTCCACCTCCGACAGAATCTTATCCTGTGGAGAAAAACTGCTGTTTTGCGTAGCGATAGGAACATTTTTATTCTGCCCAGTGTGACCAAATTACAGATGTCGATCCTCATTTCACATTTTGCACATTTTCCAGTACATTATCCACACTGACAGTGCAGTTTTCCTCTGCTGTGTGAGACAGAGGAAGTAAAAAAGGAATCTTTATTAGGTTACCCTATGTTTGTGTGTGGATGAGTCGAAGTGGAAATCTGTGTTGCCACTGTAAATGTGTGCGGGGGGCAGAAATTTATTAGATTTATCTGACAAGTGGTTCCAATCAGAATATATAAACCAGAGTTAAAATATCTATTATACCCACCTGGTCAGCCACTCACAAAAAATGCTGCATTAGAGAACAACCACTGCAACTGGGAAAAACCTAACCTAACCCTCCATAGTGCAACAGTTCACTTCTTCTCCATTGCATATAAATACTTCTTTCTCCATCACATATAAATACCTACATGCACACAAACCCTGTTTTGCTGTCTTTACATACTCACAGACTGTGATATTATTTTCGTGAGGCACTTAACAAATATGTACAAGACTCAAGGTTACTGACAAATTTCTCTTACCTTTTTTACAGCAAAGATTCATATGCCACATTAAGCCTTTGCCCCAAAGTCAAAATCAATATGACAGTGATTTATAAGTTGCAAAATAGAAAGTGTAAAAAGTGTTAATGTTGTTTTTCATTTGCTTACCACAGTATACATATGTTTTTGTTTCAGAGATCAACAGAGTGCGTAAAGACATGTACAGTGACACAGTGAATGGCCTTGTGGACAGACACCCTCTGGAGCTGCCTGACCCTGTGGGACCCATAGTCCATCTGCAGGAAAAACTCTTTGTGCCTGTCAAAGAATACCCTGATGTAAGTAGCCGTTTTTCATATTCCACATTGTATCAGCTGCACCACAGATAATATCTGTCCATTTGCCTGAACTATTTGAAATATTAATACAAAACCCTAATTGATTTACTCCCCTTGAGCAGTGATGCACTGTCTCTGTGCTTCTGCCAAGCTGGGAACTCTCCTGGTAGTTCTTTAAGCACATCAGTCAACATCTGTGATGTGTATTGAATAGTGACACCTCACTTAGATTTCATTTTTGGGATAAGGAAGAAGTTGTAGTGAGTGGGGTGAAAGTGGATTAGAATTGCATTGATAGAGCATGTTGGAAACCTGCATATTTATGGCTATGAGTGGGCATGTCATGTTGAAGCATGTAAGAGTTGTTGCAGTGGAGTTATGATTAGTGGAAGACTTCCTCAGGAAGGTGCAAATTTGAGAGACATTGTGATCCTGGGGCATTGAATTTATATTTAATGACCATGCAAAGGTCGAACATAAACAGAAAAACAAGCTTGCTCTTGTTAGGGTTCTTTATCTCTGTGTTTAAGAAACAGCAGGCTCTTTTAATACTACAGTTTGGTGTGTAGGACGTAGTCCTTAAAGTAATACTTGCTGATAATCTTGACATGACAAGCAAAAATTTTAAAATGTGGTCTGTTTAGTTTTAAGATCTGTGGTGTCATCGAAAATGCACCTCTGAAAGTTGCAATAAAAACAAGTGCAACACAGGTAGCACTGTTGGTGTGCTTGAAAACAGACTACTATCTCAAGAAGCTTATAGTATTTAAATTCTTGTCAAGCTTGTGGTTGTTTGTTGGTGTCATTTTGTCAGGGACAAAAAATTATATTTTTTTATTAAGTAAATAAAATTGATTATGGTTGTTTACTTGTAATTCTTAATTAATCCAACCATCATTTAGAATGCTCCTCAACCCCCTAAGTTGCATCACTTTATACAGTATCCATAGGAGACACTTATACATGCATGTATGAAGTTGTATGGTTGGATTATTGCTGCTATATGTTGTCAGTTTAGAAGCATTAGCAGATGGAGTGAAAAGTTAAGTTTTGGGCCTTGTGTCACACGTGTGTGTCCGCGCATGCCTTCGTAGTGGTCTGAAGTACACACATGAATGGTTGTCACGTATTGAGGAGCAACATTCCTCTTCGTAATCTCAACAGCTTGCAGTGAGGAAATGAATGAATGGAGGGAGGTGACAAGGGATAAGCAGCACTGTACAGCAGAGCAAGGCCAAGCAATGCATGGATTGCATTTTCCCCCTGACAGATTTGATAGAGAGCCCCAGGGATTGGCTGAGGTTCAGCTCAGCTTTAGTTGACCCTCAAACCAAACCCAGCCTCTGAGTTCATAAACTAAGTCAGCCAACAGGATACAGGCCCTGAGACAGTTCCTTCATTAGCTGTTAGAATCACCTTTTTGTTTAAAGTGACACAATGTAGGATTTCAATCCTCAAATAATGTCTTCTAAGATTATTTTGATGGTACATCAACTTACAACAGGGTGAATGGCACCTCTCAAAGCCACAAAAGCCTGAGGAGGTCTGTTTCACCTGGATTGGTACTATGGAACTTCTGGTTTTGGGTCCCTGCCACAAAAAGAACTACAACCTTTTACTTTATGGCACACATGCACATTTAACCCTGACATACTGTATTTTACAACATTTGTAATAAACAATACCATTTACCAACTACGGGGGGAACCAGAGAGGAAATTAATTTTCACTTGTGCAGCTCAACATTTGTGATGGGATACATACATTTGCAGGAAAATAAGAACTTTTGTGCATATCTGGATCAATTACTTGATATTTGCATGTCTCTTAAAGAATTAATTGGATGACCAATGAGCCTCTTATGTTGTAACAATTAATTTTCTATTGAAGGGCATGTCTAATACTGTGGTTTTATTCTAAAATAATCCCTCTATAGGACATGCTATTTAAAGATAGAATTGTTTTTCATTTGGCATATTTTTCACCTGACATTTTTATCCATACATTTGCAAGATTCTGACTGTGTGTGGTTCCTCTTCATGGTCATTTATAATTTGTGGTAGAGTAAAGCTGTGAAAATATCTTGCAGTTGGAAAACACTCACACACTAACTATAAAAGGCAGGGCAGATGATCCCTGTGTTAGCTGAATGTGCAATGCTGATCAGAGCTGTAACTCACTATTGTGTTTACGAGCTGTCGGGAAAGCTACTAAATTAATTAGGCTTCCTCTTGGTGGTTGGGATGAGTCACTGATGACCTTAGTCGACACAGATTTATACACATTCTAGCGTGCACAAAGTGCTGAGCAGTATACCAGTTCTACCCAAAATGGCATTTCTTTTTTCATGATATTAAAAACAAATGCTTAGGGCTTAGCTGAAGAAGTAGCTGTGATGGTAATAGCAGGGATGAGCAATTTACTCTGCTGTCTTAGCAAAAAACACGTCTCAGAGTACAAAGAATGTATGCAGTTATGTTAACAGACACATACTGCCCCACTTCCTTTCTCACTTGACCATTTGCTCAATACGAGTGCACACGCATTCAATACGAGCGCACACACACTCAGCAGCACCCCGCTCTGGCTGGAGCACTCTTAAGCTCATGCATACAAATACTGTGAAAATACCATGATATAAATTTTTGGTCATACCGACCAGCACTACGTGCACACATGGATGTTCAAATAAAAAAAACATACACAGTCATTAAAAATAACACATATTTTACCCTGTTGTGATGTACATAAGCACAGGCCTTCAGTGTTGTCATTACATCTGCGGGGGGAAAAGCAAAATGACAATTATACTTTGATGTGCTTTTGTTTCTCTTTGTGTGCATAAACTCTTAAAATGGAGATAATAGGGTGGGTAAAATGCAAATGAAATGAAGGATTTCGTTATTGGAACAGCAGACAATGGTAGATAAATTGTTAGAACGTCTTCCAGTGACCTCCATTCAGAATGGAATAATTTAGTTTTATATTGTATCAAGAGAAGAGATGTAGGATTGGGGGGAGGTTGAGAGGGGGGAAAAAGATGACGGAAGGGAAGAAAGTGTCACTTCACATCCCATCTGTCCATTGCTTCAAGGAGATGAAACAGTAATGTTTATAAGACTGGGGAATATTTTCCCCCTCTCATATTTTCATCTGATTTCCCAGATTCCTCTTATTGCGAAAAAGATGTATGCATATACAGTATTTGTATGTAGTCTGGGTTCTGACCAAAAGGCAAGGAACTATCGTCCCATTCTGTTTTGTGTTTTTTGACATCAATTCCCATGCATTAGACGGTTTGTTCTTTTTCAAACCATTTGCCCATCTTTCCTTCCTTCCGTACCGCTTTTCATTTTAGGATTGATACCATCTACTTTCATTCCTTGCAGTTTTCAATTTAAGTGACAAATAAGACCTCCACCTTTTCCTTAGGCTGGAGTTACACTCACTTAGTGGGGTTGTCTGTCTCACCTAAGAGCCTTCTGCTCTGGTTTCACCACAAGATAATTAGATTGTCCTGGTGCGTGGATGCAGTGCGGTATGTCATTTCTACCAAAATAACTTGCCTTGCAAGCACACCTCTACCCTAATTCCCTTAAGTGTGTCCCGTTTCTGGCCTGTGTGTAGCTGCCTATTTGCAACATCCATCTGTGAAAGTGTTATATGTACTGACCTGTGTCTCTTTGTCTGCATGTGTCCCAGCCCACGTGTATGTTCAAAGTCATTTCCTGGTCTCGCCAGTGGTGCAGACAACTGAAGTGTCACAGTGCACCCTGACTGACAGCTGAGTTGCAGGCTATCTGATAACTTCAACCTTCAAATAAATGCTATCTGTGGCTCCACTTTTCTTCTGAGCATGTACACACACACACACACACACACACACACACACACACACACACACATATACACATATACACACACACCGATAGATGGTTGACTGACAGCTCAGCATGTCATTTCTGTTGACCTTCAGGTATCTGATAGGATATGTGTCTTTTAAGTGTGTCTCTGTCTCCTCTTTATTCCCCGAGTATTTGTATTTGCCAACTATTAAATGATCAGGTGGGTTGTGGGCTACTGGATAGTGAGAAATGCTTAGGAGTGAAAACACATGAACATGATCACACAGACCAATCCTTACTTTGTTGATTCCATGAAATGGGACCCTTACTTACCTTCAAGCTTTTTGCCAGGTTGAAAACATTGCAAAGAAAAGAACATTTATATAGACTGGATTAAAAAAAAGAAATAGTGTCACACAGCTGTGTTGCTGGTGTTTCTGTGGCATTTGTGTTTGTCTGGTGTTTTGGGTGTTTGTCGTGGTTCTTCTAATTTACCTCAATAATAAACTCCCTTTAAACTTAAGCTCCACTTGCCATCTCCAAACTAAAGATTCACACATCTCCCTGCAAGTCTTCATTTTTTGGTTATTAGTCTGTATTTTGAAGGCAAATTAATCTTGTTGAAAACTACAAATGACTTGTCATCTGAAAAAAACACAGCCAAGGGATGATTGATCAATATTGGCTCTATCTGCTATGATGTTGAAGACTGGAAATTAGTCTCTTTTGTTGCTGTCATCACTGTATAGTAGCTACATGTGAAAGTCCTCATAAATTTTAATGTTTAAACAGTGCATTTTACTGAGGAACAACAGAATTCAAAAAGTAATTAAAATGGCAATAAAAAACAGCATTAAATAAAAATGACTGTCATGATAATATTATAATTTTATAATATTTGAGTAATCACTTTGCCTTTTCTGTAAATCCTACAGTCGTACAGACACATTTTGTAGCATAGAAGTGCAAGTATATTCTGTATGTGTCATTTTGCAGAGGGTGGGGAACAATTGCAACATCGCCTTGATATTTCACTTCCTTCCAAAAAGATGAGAATACCAAAGAAAGGGCTCTGGTGGTTCAAAGAAGATCGTTTCCTGGACATTTCTCTTTTCCCTGCAGTGAAATTGCCAAACCAAGCCAGCCACAGAGAAAGTCATTAAGCTTGTTCCCATGAGGGTGTCATCACTTATCATGCCAGCTCCTGATATCCTTCTGACCCCCTTAAGTCATTAACAGTCCTGAAAATGTACCGCCCCACATCTCACCTCACCGATTGAGCAGCAGAGTGGAAGATTTTGAGATCTCTTGCTAGCAAGCCAGCTGTGCGTTATGATAATTTGATAATAGGATGGTTTTCTAGTTAGCTATTTGATGCAGAGGTTAATACCAATGATAATTTAAATTGAGAGGACTATTTGTTGTAGTCAGTTAACACAGCAAAAGGCAGTGCATTTACACATACTGTATACCTATGCCAGCCTTTTCTTTTACATTGAAAGTGGATAGTTTCTTGTCATACCTTGGCCTGTCCCTATAGTCATTAAACTGATAGACACGGAGAGGAAAATGTAGAATGAAGGACAAAGGAAGGCAGAGGACCACACAAGGTTCAAAGGCTACACCAGGGACATGTTATCCACCTATACAGGATCTGTGTGCAGAGACAAGAACCCACTAATGTGGGTTTTTTAATCACGCTACCATCATCACTGTTTTTTAGTTTTAAAAGTACCTTATTTAAATACATCTCTGTACCAATATTGCTTTTCCTTTTTATGATTTTGATCTCTGTAATTAATGAAAAGGTTGTTTCTTGCACAAATTCATGTCATTCATCTTGGTGAATGACATGAATTTGGTGAAGATGTAAAAGCTGCACTGTACACAGGATTTTACTAGTCAGCTGATATAAGGCAACTGGATTTGCTTTGAGTTGAGTTGTAGACGTTTCTTCTCTCATCCACAAGGCTTCTTCAGTTCTGACTCACTGGTGGAAAAATTGAGGCTGGATACCTATCTAGATTCAGTATATGAAACAATGCAGGTCATTTACTGACCTACTGTAGGTTCAGGTTGTTGGTTTCAACTAAGTACAGGTGTGAAGTGGGCAGTCTTGTGCTGACTTTAGATGATTTAACTTATGCTCAAGCGAACAGGGAGACATTAAAGTTTCATCCTCATTCATTTTTCTCTTTTGCAGATTGTTTATCTAGAAGTTCATAAACCTTGACCTATGCTTCCTTCAATCACATCTTCCAAGCTTCTTTATTCTTTTCATCTTTTCACCTTCACCTCTGTGTATTTCCACCATCCTTGAAACCCCCTCCCCCCCCAAAAAAAATCCCAATGGAATTATCAAAGGAACCACGAATTAGATGTTAAATGCTGGATGTGCTGAATAGAGAACTTTGAAATCTGTAAGGCTAGTTGGCAAAGATGTAATCATTGGAACTGAAGTCTTATTTTGTCTTGTCACCATCCTTTAAACCCTCATCCCCCATAGATCAAGCATGCAAACTGCTGTATGGTGTGTACCTCTATTCTCATCATTTCCCTTTCATCCTGTTTTATAACATTGTGGAAAATTTGGTAATGCTGTGGTGTGCATGTTTGGTGTTTGTGTAAATTGTAGGGATGAAGCCACATAGCAAAGGCAAGTGAGATGGCTTAATTGAATGATGGAACATTTTCACCCAAAGATGAATGAGGGATAAAAGGCAGGCAGTTGGCTTGTGGCTTGTGTGTGTGGCTTATTGTGTGTAGTCACAGGAAAAGATTTATTTGTGCTTAGAGAGACCCATGTGCCACGAGAAGATGACAGATAACCAGAAGAGAAATAGCAAGAAAATAATAAGAAAAGGAAGCCTGCTAAGTTTGTGAAACCTATGAATCGATCAGTGGTATCTTGTAACATTAAAGGAGGGTTACAATCAAGTGAGATCACAGTGAAAAAATAGGTGATGTCTGAGAGTGGAGTAAATACTGAATAAACTCTTGCTTATTTCCATAAAACCAGTGAAGCTGGCTAATAAGTGATTGGTATTCTCCTTGTGTCCTGGCCCTGCTCTTTGATAAGCCCTGCGCACACACAGCCATAGAGCATGATCTCATTTCCTGTCTCCCCACCACCCCAAACAAACACCATCAAAGGTTCAATTGTTCTACCTCTCAAAGTATTATTGATGGAACTGCTCTTGTGTCTCAGTTGTTCGCACAAAAACAAACCACGATGCACATGCATTTAAACCCAGACGACCAGCTCTGGATGCTGTGGGTGTCTGGAAGAGTTCACCCTATTTATTGTGGCTTTGTGCACACTTGTGCTCGACAAAACGTGCCTGTGGATTAGTGATAACTGGGGCTAAACAAAGGCCCTTTAATGTCACTGTAAGCCTTGTCCTGAAGGGGGCTTTGTGTATATAAGAGTGTATGCCTGTATATGTCTGTCTTGACAGAAACTGTTGGTAAATGCTGTATTCTCTAAGTATTTCTCTGTGATTATTTGAAAGGTAGAGATTGAATGAGACTGAAACAGAGAAATGTAAAATAGTATAAGCATAAGCATAAAATGTAGATTGGAGAGACGGACCATTAGTGTGTGGTCAGTTAGTGCTTATTGAATTTCAGCATTTCTGTTGTATTATTTCTCATCTTTAAACTGTTATATTTTAATAGATGGAGATGAAAAATTGGCTAAATATATGGGCCAAAAAATGGCACCAGTTATCTGCCATCGGCTGCCCTGATTTCTAAAAATTAATATCAGCCATAGAAAAATTCTTATCAGTCAACCTTTATACAGTTAATTTGCATTAACTGTATAAAGTGTCTATAAAGTGCTTGACAGTGTTTTTGTAAACACAGTTGCTAAATATACACATTCTATTGCAGGGCCGCCCACTATTGTACACCTAGTGTATGACCCTTTTCTCCCCCCTGCCCCCCCACCCCCCCCCTTTAAATAAAAAGAAAAAAAGAAAAAAAAAAAAAAAGAAAAGCAACTAACAACAAATGTAGCAGGTTTTCAGACAAAACTACACTCCAAAGAGGAAAGTTACCAATATTTAAACGGCTGGCAACACGTAGGTAGGAAGACGATACATGCACTGACTGAACTTAACGTGACATTACTCAGAGGAGCTGTATGTGTGAACACAAATGTCCAAATGAGTTGGACTGAACTAGACATTAATCACTCTGATGGCTCCCCAGTACAAAGTCTAATATCCAATTGAGCTAATGTTTGAATGGAGCCACTCATTGTCTAGGTAATTCATGGTGAGCAAGTAGGCGTTTTGATGACAATTTTCTATTACATTTCTTGCCATGTTGATCCTCTACAACAGCTTTCATCTTTATTCTCAGTGCGGTGTATTGACAAAACATCCCGTATTTGAGGTTTGACCTAGTCTTGTTTGCAAGTGTTTTCTTTAAATCCGAAATAGTGTTTTGCTCTCTTTAATAGTCATTGGCAATAGGGCATCAAAGGGTAAAATGAAACTGTTGATAATAATTATGACAATTTACGCAGACATATAGGGCTTCAAAACTTTGGCAAACCTGTTAATGATCATAACTTTATTTATATAGCACCTTTTAAATTGCTTTCACAGACCAGATTACTAAAAGCCGAACAAGATGATATACAATAAACAATGGTAAAAAAAATAATAACTGTCAATCTAAAGGGTCATGATAAGGGCAGATGGATTAATGTAGAAATTAATGAATGAATAAATAAGAAGATAGGTTCAATGCCAGTCTTAAAAAAATGGTTTTCGGAAGTGATATAGCAACAAGACTAGTGAGGATGGACACCAGCTTTAATCATTAGGTACAGAGAATGCTAGATAGTTCAGCTAGAGGAAGTAGAGGAATAGAGGAGAGCATGTTTGTCAGTGAGGAAACTGCGTCCATCCCACTTCTTTGGTTAGTACCTGGCTGGCTCACTGGCTCCACACCCT
Organism: Brachirus orientalis; assembly: GCA_016785285.1. Lineage (NCBI taxonomy): Eukaryota > Metazoa > Chordata > Actinopteri > Pleuronectiformes > Soleidae > Brachirus > Brachirus orientalis. The sequence continues at coordinate 2,195,918 of JAFBJR010000096.1, read as the reverse complement.
TCCGATAACTTGCTTGGATCCCCATTGTCTCTATAGTTTTTTTGGGAGCATATCAATATTCATGAGAAGAATGTCAAACCCTCAGTACAGAGTATGACACCAGCGAGTATAGAGAGAATGGGGTGGCTTTATTTAACAGGTTACACTTCAAATTGCAAGTTTAATTGAACTAGAATGTTGTTTCTTGATGCGTCCCTGGTTTGAGGTGAGGTGCTTGAAGCTCAGTGGTTGAAGATTGTGGTTTAATTTCCTCAAGTCATGTATGTGAGTAAATCTTGTGGGGACTACTTGGCCAGACACAGCACCTGCTCTGTGCCCCTGCCCACATGCATGTGAGCACATGAGCCTCTCAGCGTTAAAACACATTTGACAGTGGTTCACCAGCCTCCACCCACATGCTCTTGCTCTATGGGAGGACTCTTGTGTCATCATCTCTCTAACCTCCACTCTGTGTATTTCACTGAGCCTTCTTCCATTAGGCCTCTGCTCACTGTCAAGTGCAATTGTCATCAGCATATTCATGTCCGGAGAGAATACTTACCACTGTCAGATGGAGAGTGGTAGGAGCAACATGGTGAGAGAATGCCACAGAATAAAATATTAAATGCTCTTTCTGTACCATTCTAGCAGCAGCCACCTCAGATTTTAATTCCAATGTACTCTTTTCCTCATCTCTAGTCTTTCTGACATCTGGGGCTTGCTGTGTAATACATCTATTGTGTGCATTTAATATATTCATAGCCTGTAATTCAGATGGGATTTTAACTGATAGAAGATATTGTTTGCCCTATAGCCTGGTGGGAACTGTCACATATGTT